>PNEQ01114187.1:0-33209 GCA_003012365.1 Medauroidea extradentata
ATTCTTCTTCTTTCCTTGTTGGAAAGGGGATATTTTTAAATAATTAGTTTGTGTTTAAATTGTTGAATGGATCTAAATTAGTAAACATATTATAAGACCTAATGACAAAGAAAATAAATTATTTTAAATTATTGGTGTTGACGAAATTAAACAACATATGATAAATAATTTGGGACTTGGCGCGGCATTAGACAGCCCTAAGACTGCTCATCGAGCAATGCTGGTCCCCCACCCACAAAATCATCCCTTTTTCTCTCTTTCCCTCTCACTCTGGTCTCTACCTGAATGGCAGACTGACCAAGCCAAACAGTTTTTGTCAGGAAGAGGGAAGAGGGAGGGGTTGGTACAAAGCCTGAACAAGTTACGACCGCAGCCGCTTGGCGGTGCTAGGATCGTCCTCCACTAGCGCTCCAAAGCGTATAGGGACGGAACTACGTGCTCGACCTCTTCAAAAAGCGCAACAGTAAATCCCATAAGGTTGTCCTGCCCTGACCACGGTTTTATAAACATAGGTTTCATGCTCGCTTCATTGTTAATAATTTTTATGATTAAAGTTTTACATTCGTAGCCAGCCGTGTCATGTTTTAGTACTTAATTGGATGATTGTAAGTTTCAAGTGTGCTTGCTGTCATCCATGATTTTTTAAGCGAGACTGAAATAAATAATTTAATCACTAAATACGAGCTTACAGATCACAAGGGCAATTATAATAAACAAATTAGACACTTAAATAACTGATGATGCATTTTATAGCTAACTTGCGTTGTTTCTAAAATTGGCACCTTTATGATTGAAAGCATTGTTTTAAAATTTCAATATACCTGTGTATATGTCTTAATTTTGTATTTAAACGAAACACGTCTCAACTCTTAAAGGTAATGAAATGTCCATTCCTAAAATGAAAATAATCTATTTCATAGTTTGTGTAAGCGCATATTAAATTAATAATTTGAAAGCTACTGCACTGTTAAAGATATTCGTAAATTTTGTAAAATATTTACAGAAAAGTACTGTAATTATACGGAAGCGGCTTCCGTAATTTTTTACGGAAGTTTGTTTGTATTGCCAGTTTACGGATGTTTGACCGTAAATTTCCATAAATTCATGGAAATATGTTTCCACAATTTTAAGCATATTTAATTGTGTTTCTGTTTAAAAAACTGTTATTAATGATCACTATGATTTCTAGAGTTAATGTGCGTAAACACTGGTGCGAAACGAAGAGAAGACAAGACAAGCTAAGATAACAGAAGCGAGGTGCTGATTCCTGGTTGTCCACACTTTGCTGCGAAGACAAAGAGATGCTGAGCGGCGAGCAATACAGCCTTGGACTCGTATCGCACATGTGCAAAGAGCCGAACAGCCCAGTAAGTGACTGAAGTGTACCGAGGAGGCCTCACATTTATTTTATTATCCTCTCTTAACTTATCCTGCAGTGGGCAGCCACACATGTCACAACATGGAACTTATCACAGCTGAAAAATATCGCACCTCTTCTCTGTATTTCGAGTTAGCGGGCATGCACATTTTAAATTATTTATTTCTACACTGTTAAAAATTTCCGTAAATTCACGGAAATATTTACAGAAAAGAACTGTAATTGTACGGAAGTGGCTTCCGTAATTTATTGTTTGTGGAAATTTTCCGCACTGCTAGTTTACGGTTCTTTGGCCATAACTTTCCTTAAATTCATGGACATATCTTTCTAAAAATTTATATTTTATTGAGTTTCTTTGAATAAAACTGGTATTAATGATAACTATTACTCCTAGAATTAATGAGCATGCACACTTGTGAGAAACGAAGAGAAGAGATGCGGAGCGACGAGCAATAAAGCCAAGGACTCTTATCGCACATGGGCAAAGTGCCGAACAGCCCTGTGACTGAAGTGTTCCGAGGAGGCCACATACATCTTCTATTCTCCTCGCTTCACTTATCCTGTAGTGGGCGTACACACATGTCACTATATTGAACTTATTACAATTGAGAAAAAAATCGCACCTCTTCTCTGTGTTTCGCGACAGCGGATATTCGCCCTTAAACATATTTTT
Organism: Medauroidea extradentata; assembly: GCA_003012365.1. Taxonomy (NCBI): domain Eukaryota; kingdom Metazoa; phylum Arthropoda; class Insecta; order Phasmatodea; family Phasmatidae; genus Medauroidea; species Medauroidea extradentata. The sequence goes on from PNEQ01114187.1 coordinate 2,052, forward strand.
TTCCATACAGTAAAATATTTTTCTCATAATGGTACTGATGGAGTTCTGTATAATCAAGATATCAGAAACAAAATTTGTTTCTTATAAAGTTGGTCTCTTATCACTGCAAGGAACTCGTTTACTGATTATCATGACAATGTGGTATAATGGCTAGAGTGTCTGCCTCGAAAATCAAAGTCGTGGGTTAGAATACTGGAAAATTCAAGAAATATTTCCGGTTACTGAATGGTATGTCAAGATCTCGAGAAAAGAGAGCAAATAAGAGTTGTTTGTGTTTCTGGAATATTGAGTGTCAGTAAATTAAATAAATCCAATTTTTGTGAGGAAAACGGAATGTCCGTAATTTCAGAAAGGATTTCGTTACCAAGCAAAACTGTGAGTCCGTTTTTTTTTGCATGTAATTTTTCGTGATTTCCCGGAAGTTTTCTCTAACAGTGAGTCTGTACGACACCAAAATTTATAAATATTATTTCTGTGGAATATGATGGACACACTCCATTGTAGTTCTATGTCGTCCCGTGAAACCACAAGAGAGAAAACAGGGTAAAATAAAAGCAAGTTCACTTTGGCTGCAGCCAATACATACATTAACAAGACATTCAAATACCATAAGGAATTTAATCGCTAAGAAAAAATTAAACAAAAACAAATATTAAAAAAGAATAACCAAAGGACAAAATGTAGAGAACTAAAAAAAAAAAAAAAAACTCTGGACACTTCAATTAAAACAGCACTGTCACGAAGGTAATGTTACAAACAAAATAGGATGACACAATGGTGACGTCACAAAACACAAGACTGAAGTACACAATGATGAAAACACAGAAATGAACTTCTTCAGACGAGATTTGCGGCCTCGTTTACAGAAAACTAAAAATGACTTTTACGGCGTTTTTTTGAAAACTCATCGACTGGAGTAGGGTAGGTTATCTCATGTCACGTGACCAAGTTTTGTCTGTCACCAGGATTTGATAAACGCCTGTAATGCTAGTCAAGGTTTTAAGATGGCGGGAACAAAAAAAAACACAAATATATCATACCAGTTAAATATTTTGCTACAGGTTTAACGTCTGTAATACATTGTTTGCCCGTTAATTTATTTATAATTATAAATAATATTCGTTAAGCACTTGTTTCTACGATATTGTATAGACAGTGCATTCAGCTTCACTTCGTTGTAGTTATGGTTGAGGGTACTGTTTATAATTTTTCCCGCCAAATGGCGACATTCATCTGCTAACCGCTACTTACCTTACACCTGAGCAAGGTAAGAGGAGGAATTAATCGAAAGACTGTCCGGTGAACATACGAACATGGGTAAATTTCTTTCGGATTACGTTTAGAAAACCTTAAACTGAAATTTTGGCTGACCTACCCTACCCCAGTGAGCTTTTGAAATCGCCTTTAGTTCGTTTGAAGACTGGAGCAGATGTCAACCTCCGAACGTTGAGGAAATCTCGTTACCTGCTTGGAAATTTGCTGTGTTCTTCTGCGTCTTTATAGTTGTCTTTTGTTTGGTAGAATTTGATATCACAATTATGCCATATTGTATTGTAATATTTTTTTCGTGTTAGAAATTTGCGCTGCTTTGATATTGTAGTGTCCTAAGTTTTTCCAGTTGTCTTTTGTTTTTGTTTTTCGTTTTGAATGTTGGTTATTCGTTTATTTATTTTTGGTTTGGTACAATTCCGTATGAGATATTTATGTTTTTTTTTTTTTTTTTTTTTTCGAAATCGGCTTGTTTTAATGTTATGGTTTTTCTTGCCTCACATTTTACTTCCTTGAATGACGTAGAACTGCAGTGCAATACGTCCATTATATTCCAGTAAATCAAAATTCCCAGTTTAAAATCTGTTATAAAATGAAAGCTTTTCTATTTGCATGAATGAAACAATTTTGTATGAAAGTAAAACAACTTAGCTACTCTAGGATACCTTAAACATATCATTGGAAACGTTTTAAAATATTTTCAAATTCTAATAACTTAAAAAAGATTACCTTTCATTTCTCTTTAAATATTTCTTTCTTCGATCGTGTATTCTTTGGAAACAATCAAAGTGATACCGACAACCGAACTGTTCGTGGTCCAAACAGTGATAGAATTATTGTATCTACAATAGCAAGTTTTTTTTCTGTGCAAATAATAAATTCTGCGTTTTGTGGGAAAACGTGCTTATTGGAAAAAATTACACAACTGAATTTTTCTTCACTGTTGATATCGCGTAATATATGGGTTCTTTTTATGAGCTCAATCAAGAGTATGGGAACAATACACGCACTCATGAATAAGCACTGCACTTGAATTATACTAACTAAATAACAAGCCTGTGATAGTGTTAAGAGGCGAACATTTTTGAGGTATAATATATATACACCGTAACAGGGGTGACTTTAAAGAAATATTTTTCGCATTTATGGTGACCATGAATAAACAACATAAATCCACATGCCATATAATTAATATTTGCTCACAGGTTGACAGTAATATTATGGATAGTAAAAATAGTAATCCACAAAGTCATCCCGCATGTCCAAAGTCACCACCGCTTACGGTGTGTGTGTGTGCGCGCACACAAACACAGGTATATATACATATATGTTGTATATATATGCACAGTACGTGCGTGTGTCAAAAACCTTTGCGGGCGCAGGCATTACTCGCCAAAGTTACCTCTTAAAAATTTTTGAGTAACACGTACTGCTCCCCCCTCCCTTCTTGAACGTTTTTTCACTTAATTGATGAAAACCTCGTTCCATTACATTTTTTTTTCTCATAAATATTCTTGATGAAAACCATTCCTTGTTATTCTCCAGGTCACAGGTTACTTTTATGCCAAATTTGAATGCGATTGGTTCAGAGCTTGTGGGTAGTCGTGAAAAAGCAATAAACAGACAGCGTTACTTTCGCATTTATAATATCATTATTGATTGATCACAGACGAGAAAGCTATTCTCAAGTTTCCTAAGGTAGAATATACCGAGGACGTTAAAAAAAGTTATTGTGGCGTTGTACAGAAGGACGTAGACAACAAAGGAACTCCTCAGTCGAGGTAGGTAAAGTCAGGAGAAAGTTTTCCGAAGACTGGACTAGAAGTAAAATCCGGAGGACATGGTCCTGTACCTCGAGGCTAGAACCGAATGGATATGAAGTGCCGGTCAGGAGAGGAGTCGCCGGTAAAGTTTGTTCCCTCAGAGTTTCATAGCTCATCATTTCCACGGGAAGGGTTTGAGTCGGGAAGGGGGTGGGTAGGTTTTGGAAGTGAGGGAGGCCGGACGTACGCAGCCCCTGCAGTAGGGGAAATGAAAGTTATTTTCCAGGCACTAAACTGCAGGCGAGATTGGTATTTCCGCCTCTAAGCGCTCTGGCGGAGTGAGCTCGAAACGAGCTGTGCGCAAGCGGGAAACGCTCTTTGAACGGGAAGCTCGCGAAAGATGCGTTACCCCTCCATCTCTTTCCTCGGCTGTAACCAGCCCTGCAGAAGCTCTTAGGGTTCCGCCCCCTATGAATCTGCTCTTTATTTACCTCCGCCAAAGTAAAACCGACGATGGTCTTAATACTTTCGCAGCAGTGAGGACACAATCGTTTCGCTTCCGTAGAAGTGTGGAGAATAAATAGTAAGGATATTTTGGTCATCTTTGAAAGTGGCAGTTGACAGAAAATTTTGTTTGTTTTAATAATTCTTATATTTGTACCATATATTGTTAGTTTTGTATACATGCATAACGGTCAGGTTTTACTGTCAGGAAATTGGTTTTTAGCTTTCATATTTTATGTATAATAGTCTGTCGAAGTCCAAATTTGCATAAAACGGTTTATGTTAGGAAGGACAAAAAACTGTCTTACTGAAATAAATTAATTCACACCGATTAAAAGTGAGACAGACTACGTCAAGACGCGTATAAAAACTACATTGAATTTTTTGTATTTAAAAAATCTTAGTTTGAATTAAATTACTGACAATTATCTGAATTTTTTTTTAATTAAAAAATTCAATGCGGTTTTCTTATGCGTCTTGACGTAGCCCGTGACACGGTTATGTAGTGCTAATTATTTTGTTCCTAATAGTCACTTGTTTTTCGTTTCTAGCATAAAACTGTTTTGTACGAGACTAGTGTTGTCTGCTTGGAAATATAATTCAAAGAATATCACATGTGTAGATACACAGCATATTTTCTCGTTACCGAAAACTGAAAAACGAACGTATTTGCGTTTTAAGCGTGAAAATCTTGGAGCCGAACATTTTTAATGGTACAGAGGGTACAATGCAACTGCATATTTACTATTGCGTAGTAAAATGATATGGTCACTGCTTAATGTCTCACAGAGGCGAGTTGTCGGACAGAAGATTGCATGAAGACTTGAGTCTAAAGGCTAGGAGTTGTAATGAGCGTTCTGTGCCGTCCTAACTGTTCCGCACTTCTAGGCATAAAGTACCTCAACTCAGGCCGCCACCTTAAAGGAGTTGCCTTTTTTTAGAGTCCTAGCAAGAGTAGGGAATTACGTGTTAATTTGAGCTAGGCTAGGCTCAGTGCCTGGCGAAGTTATATATATATCTCCCGTAAGCGGGGATGACTTTAAACACGTAGGATAAGATTAATTCTACTACAGGTTAGAAAGATAAAAGTTAAAATGATTGGCACAGGGACAATTGAGCGCTAGTATCGCTAATGGGCGCAAAATGACCAATCACAGAGCTTTCCTGAATTTTAAGTTACACAAAGTTGGTAATGTAAAACGCAAAATTGGTGTATATTTACTTTAAAATTATGTTAAATGACTTCTGTAATTTCCAATTATATTTAAAATTATTTTTCCATAATTTCGTATTTTTCTAGTGCAGACGTGATTGCAGCGAAACTAGCGGCAAGAAATTTTCTTTGTTCCAAACTCTCCATAACCAAACACATTTTCCTTCTAACCTGTAGTAGAATTAACCTCGACGTAGGATGACTTTGGGACACTATTTTCTTAGATACTATTTTTATTTTTCATGATTCCCAACTGTGAGTAAATATCAATTTAATGTCATGTGGTTATTTATTATTCGGAATTTATCGCAATTAAATTTCCTTTTTCAGGGCTACCATATAAGTGAAAAATAATTTTTTTTAATGTACCAAACTCACCCCACGTGCCCAAAGGCACTCCAGCTTACGGTGTGTGTGTCACCACTGACCATTTTCTTTATCTCGATGAAGACCACATTTCTGTAGGATTTTTATGTAATTTCTGTATAAGAACAATTGATGACCCAGTTCACAAGGAAAACAATTGAATCAGTCATTTTGAAAAGGGCCTTATTCCATTTTTGGCGAAAGTGAGTTAGGACCTGGAATAAAATGTATGGAGATAAACACATACTTCTGCATACAAAGGGCACTATTCGGAGCCATATGAACAGTAAAATCTAACCAGGTCCATATAGTGACACAGTAGAAATGTCCTTATTCCTGGAATAGTGGCGTTTCTACTGTGATACGAAGTAATGTAATATCAACATCCATTGTCGTGTTTGCCCCTGGTGGACTTCTACGAAACAGAGTACACATTAGTTCCCTTTATGGCGTCGAATAAAGAGAGTGAAAGTTTACCACAGGAAAAAAAAGCGAGGCGTAAAAAATGAAGACGATTACAATGTGAATGTAGTAAACAAAGCAAGAGTTAAAGGTAATAAACACACTAATCATGCAAACAAATCTGTTCCTGAACGCAAAACAGGATAGGACTGCAGGTCAGTAACATTTGCTATATATGCATGCACTTTTACAGTTAACTTAGGTAAAGGTTTAAAGCTGTTTAATGGAGTAACTGGTGTCATTTGTATGTTACAGTATAGATAATACGGTTTTAAAATACACAAAATTGTGGTACTTTACAGTTAAAATAAATTAACACCATTTGTTTTATAACCTCAAAACATTTCATCTCGGAATGTTATAAAAATGAAATGCTTTACAAACACCAAAGATGTGCAAAGAAAATGTAAGTTTCCTAAAATTCTTTACTCTGCAACAACCACAGTTATTTTGAGATATAGTATTTGCATTGGTTAAACATAATACATGCAAGCAGAAACTAATCTCTGCACACAAGCAATTTGTTGTACAAAGACAATACATGTGTTGGACATAAGTTGGGCAAGATTGGAGTGTATACTTTCTAATGTAAGCAAACTTAACATAATGTTACAAATATTAGAATCTCAAGGCGATATAAGGTTAGTTAGTTTTTTTTATATATAAATTCATGTAACAACGTACAAATTCGCATATGAAATTCATTTTCGTAAATAAGTGTTCCTAGTTCTGTTTCTTATGTTGTACTACATCCCATTGTGCGAGAATGAAACATGTTCTGCCTACAACATTGTAAATAAGTTCGTGTTGTTATGTTTAGCACATAGGCTAATTCAAAGAATATATTTTGTCTGATTTATATTCTTTGTATTTCTGATGTCACAACAAATGTTTTATAAAACTGACAGGCGATGACCGCATTAACGTTCTTAGTCGTATGAATGAATTTGAAACAAAAACGAACAATATGTTTTTCTAAGTGGCTAAATTCAGAGGAAGCCTATTCAGCGGAGGAGAACAGCAACAGGAGACGAATCTGCAAGGAAATGGTCTCAGACATCCAGCTCTGAATACTTCATACTATTACATCAGGAACGACGCAAAATGTGTCGTACAGCATACATTAGTTTGTTTGGTGTAACAGTGAAGAGAGTCAGGCGTTTGCAGTCATTGCCGGTCTCGAACATCGTTCCTAGAGATATGCGAGGGATTGGAAATAAAAATCGTACAATGGACCCTAGCCAGGTTGAATTTATTCATGATCACATACAATCCCTTCCAATGCACATTTCAAGATACTCCACGCGCGAATATCAATATCTACCCTTTGAACTGACAGTACAGAAGATGTATGAAATGTTTAAAGTACAGCATCCCAACACTTGAATTACTTACATACTTACTCCGACATAATTTTATTTTGTCATTTGGTCCACCACAAATCGATACTTGTGTGAAGTGTGAAGAACTAACTGTAAAAATGAGAAGCCCGACGCTAAATGAATCTGCCAAGATAACTGCAGCTGCAGAGTTAATTATTAAAAAACGTCGCAGTCAGAAGTTTTTTAGAGCCATGAAAAATACAGAGGAGAATGCCAGACGAATGGTAAGGTAATAGGCCTGTGCTTTGATTACATGCAAAATTTATCATTGCCTAAACTGCCAATACAGGAGTCTTCTATCTTCAACAGTTATGGGTGAACGTGTTTTGTATTTATAATATGTCAACTGGACATTCCTACATGTATGTTTACCATGAGGGCATCGCTAAGAAAGGTGCGAACTAAGTGCGTTCCTTCTTACTGGATTATATAAAGGAATTAATCGCAGAGGATGTTACAGAACTGCGTTTATCATCAAACAAGAACCATTGTGTCATCAGTCTATGTGCTGCTTTAGTCGCCACAGACCGTTTTGTAAATGTATAGCAGTATTATCCAATCCGTGGACATTCGTACAATGCGTGTGACAGAAAGTTTGCCTTGGTGAAGAGAGCTATCAGGAAAGCAGATAGAGTTTATAGCGTTAAGGAGTATTGCGAAATGATTGTCAATGCAACAAAGTGATCATACATTACTATCAAGCTTGTTGAAACAGACGATATTTATAACTTTGCCAAGTGGTGGCCCACGTACTACAGAAGAGGTGGCCTGTCTCTTGAATCCAGTTTGTTTGTATTTTTACATTAAAGATAAAGTGATTACTTTTGTTCAAAATAATGCACGATGTATTTTTTCACTATAAAAAAGGTATTACTCCATATTTTGTAAATTATGTAGGCTTGTGTATATCGACAATATACAACTTGAATTTGTGAAAATGTGTTACATACATTATATATTTCCTCACAGATTAATGGCTATTCGCTGCTCTTGATCAAATGGTTACAAACATGTTTTTTTCACTTCCTGATATCTCAGGTTTTTGGAATAAGGTTCTTTTCAAAATGACTGATTCAATTTCTGAAAATGCATTTTTGTGTTAGGTACACCAATAAGTAGACATACGTGCACTATATCCAGATATCAACAGAAAATATGTTAGTTGCCACTGTTTTCAACGAAACACAAACGTTTGTAATGCATTTTACTCAAACAAGGATTGTTGAGTTGTTTTCCGATTGAAGTGGACTACCTATATGTCAATGGTAAGTTACATAGTGTTCCTCATTCATGTCAAGCGCCCTACACACAGTGTCACTCACACTCTTATGAGGGTGTTGATTGAAGAACTAGTGGGCCAGGATAGCATACAGTCATTTGTAGAGCACTCTTTCTTGCATCTAGCCTTTGGAAGACGTCATGGTGTCAGCGAGTTTCGATTAACGTGCTGAATATGCTGCGGCATGGTGTTTGCGGTAATCGGTTGTTAATCCGGCCGCCTACCCCACACTTTGAATGCGTTGCAGTGTGTTCGTATACAGGATTTTTCTCGAACTCCCATTGTGCCAACGTACGAAAAGAAAATAAACTTCAGAAAAGGTGGGAACCTCATTGATAAGACGTTACGCTTATTAAAAACAATGTTTCGAAGCCCTCCATCATAGCTAAAAACTGCCTTTTCAGACTTCCGTACTTAAAAATGTACTAACCAAATGTATGTGAAACTCAGATTGCGACTTGCACTGCACTTAGTTGCAGACTTTCTACAAATCAAATTATGTGGTCATCGCTTAGTGTCCCATAGTAAAAACCGTTCGGTGAGAAGCTTGCACGCTAGTTCAGAGCATGGCTCTTTGAAGCGACGCGGCATTTGATGCGCGCTTCAAGGTCGACCTTACTGCTCCGTCGCTTTTGAGCCTCTTACACGCGGGTAGGTCGCACCTGGTGCATTGATGCTGTTGTAATGTGTCAAGCGTATTATTTTATACGCGAAACTGGTTAACTTATTCGTATTACATTTATTCACGAAAAAAATACGTTTGAAATTACGCTTCTATAGTTTTAGGAATTCGGCACGATTGTGCGAAACACTATTTTCGGGCCTTTCAAAATTGATAAAACTCCGAAAATACTTCTTAAATTCGCAAAGTGCAAAAAGAGATGCATGTGCTGGACCTTACTTTATACTATCAAAGAAAAATATAAGTCTTTCCTCTTAATGTCCCATGCGAAAAAGACTGCAACGAAAACGTATCACGTCTGTTTGGCGCATTGTGAAAAAGAGGCGATTTCTCGTCGAGCATGATACTCTGGTTCTTATCACGCTGCTATTCCCATGCGTCAAATGTGGAAATTTGAAAGCGGTACTCACTCCTCTTAGGCTCCTTTTATGCATCCGATTCGTGTCGTACGACAGTAGGGTACGACAAAAGTCGGATCGACTGTAACTATGTCGTATACGACACAAATTGTCCGTGTCCGGCGAACAGATACGTCGTTCTGGCAATGGATCTATAGGATGGATGGACGGTGCTGACAATACAACCGTGTGAGATGTATCCCGTAGTACTGTATGCTGCGTATAAGCAAATGTACTCTAAAAGACGGAAAAGAAGATTGGCTGTGCATCCCATTAACAGTGCGAGATACGTATATAGAGCGTTCCGTAACTTACATAACTTATATGTTTGTGAAGCAAAGGAGTTGGCAGCACTGCAACGCAAGTTCCGGACAGATCGCAACTCGTCCGGCTGCATGAAAGCACCCATTTACCGCCATGCATATATACGAATCGTACGACAATTCTTGTCGGTCTGTTGTCTAAAACAATACGACACGTTTTACACAACGGACCGGCACATTTGACGCACGACAGTGCATGAAAGGTCCCATTGCTTTTTTAGGTGTTTATAAGACGTACGACTTTCTGCCGTATACTATCGTACGACAGAAATCGGATGCATAAAAGGAGCCTTAATGTTGATTCCTAGAAAGACAGCGTTTGTGCGTGTGAGAGGGGCGCAAAATTCGTAGAGTTGCAAGGGTGACGCTGATAGACGTGTGTTATGCAACGCCTGCAGTACTTTACTATTGTTCTTTATCCGATGTGAGTTTAACCGGTGTACATTTTATTTTATTTGTGAGAAGTACGGTGTGGAGTTAACGCATATTTACATTTTTCTTATTTTCAATTTCGGTTGGTAAATTTATAGATACGGCAGTCTGGCAAGGCCGTTAATAACATACAGCTGCCTAAAATCACAAAGATAAGAGATAAGATTGGGAGCTAGGATTGTGTTGGCACTAAGGGTAAATTTTACTCGTTAATTACTTGCCTCATCACCTCTATGAGCAAGATGCTGTCGAAGGCTTCACTCACCACATGATAAAATATGGTCAATACACACTCACAACACAGCCCGGCAGAACAGTCTTGAAGTAGCGCTGCGAAAATCTAGTCACGATATACATGCGGGTACTACTTTCTTTGTTGTTTTTTTTAAAACACATTTAACGTTGCATTAACATTAGCACTCCCCACAGGTGATTTTTTTCTATTTAAGGTAATATTTAGTGTAGCTTTTAAGGACCACTCTTTCCATTAGCTCCCCGACCAAAAAGGTAAGTGTAGCTATACGTAATAATAAAGAAAACTGTACATACAGCGGGCTATTAATGGAGCAACAATCATTAGTAACACACTTACTAGGGCTTAAAAACCTTTTTTGTTTGTGTACATAATATCAACGAATGTACTGAATCATCAACGAATATTATCCCAAGTTATAAATATGTTAAATTATTTGACTTGATGCTTTAGGATATGGGCTTTCTCAAGTGGTTTTGCTAATCCAGTTAACATTATTTCCATAAATGTAATGCAATATATATTCTTACTTAATTCAAGCTTGTTAAGTTAATTTCCAGATTTACGGAATAATCGTTTGTTTACAATTTTACGCTATCCTTTACACTCACATACTTAAACTTCAACCTGCTACATTATTTCTAAAATAAATAATTAGTGTCGCCAGATTTTCTCTTTATTGAAAACTTTTGTTGAAAATCTAAGTCTATTAAATTTGTTTGACATATAATCAGGCTTTTAATTAAATCCCTCTCATGGCAACTGCCAGAAGTTCCTGTGATTGACAGTTTCTTCATTAGTTTTTAGATGAAAGTCGTCGACCTTCTAAAAGGTTTAAGAGTCTCAAGGTGATCCGAGTTAATTGTTAATACTGGCGCCCTTTCAGGGGTAATTTTCATCCCTTGAATCCCATTAACGCCTTCTTGTAGCCTTGCTCTTATCACCCCTACTTGCACTTCATCAAGTTGAACGTCGGAGGAAAATAAGAAAGCCAGCTTTGTAAATAACATTGAGTTATAAAAACATTTTTTTAAGAGTCAGTGGACCTGGCGTTTGAGCCGTGCTACAGCGTGGTACAAAAGTATGTTTCTTGTATAGCTATTAAGTTGTTTCCTATGCGTGTATCTATGAAAAGAAAACACACTTCAAAATATGTATCTATTGTTTTAAAAATACCGCCCGCTAATTAAAAACATGATGTCCAAGCACTTCAAAATTGCTCAAAATTAATTTTTCACTTTGTTCTTCGCAGTAACTGAGAAAATATCAACCGTAATCATAAAATAAAACAAAATCATGGAAGCCTACATTGGACTTTATCACATACTTTCCACAAATAAAATATCAGGGTCATCGATTGAAGTTACGTTGAAAAACACTTTCTACGAAAACACTGCATGCTAGTTTAGTACTTCGTGCCTAGAAGCTATGTTGACAGACGTGTTATATTCGCAGTATAGTCTTCCTGGTTTCATTGCCTAAAGAAACTAAGGTATATAACTTTTAAACATTTTTCACCGTATAAAGGCTGCAACCAAGTGTACATTTTTGCTCGTGAAATCGCCGCAATAGTCCACGTCACCAGCGGGTTTTCCCGGAGTGCTTTCGTTTCCCATATAAGTCTGCATTCTGTCTCTTAACCATTACAGTGACATAAAATCTTAAGGTCAAGCACTGGCAGCAACCTACGAGTTCAAAACAAATATTGTCGATAATCCCAGTGGGACCTGTTGAGCTTGTGGTGTATACGAATACCATTGGTTGAGCATAAGAAACTGAGTGATAAATCAGAATCAAATTAAATACCGTGTCTGTTCACATTTGGGGTCCTCCCAGCTAGCTGTATGTGCAACTATTTATATTATAATTTAACTAGTTAAGGCTGCTGCCTACCTCAGAGGCACGACTAAGGCATGCATTGGGTTTTATATCTTAAATTATATTCGATGTCGCTCAGGACTTGTTGCAACTACATATAAGCCACTACTGATTTTTTATTCATCTCGGCATTAAACATTACTAAATTATATTTTTCAGATAGTTAGGTTAATACCCTGAAAACTGTGCTTAAAAAAATATTTGTACGCTCTTTAAACACTCGAACACTGCTATTCGCAATTTTTTCCCTGCCAATTTATTCATTTAGCAATGATTTACTTTTCTCGATGCAGGAAATAGTTTCCGTCCGGAAGCGATACTTGACTGAGCCGCACCGAATATAATTTAACACGTAAAACCCTGCCGCCAGAGCTATGAGGGCGTTCACGTGGCTAAAATGCGTAATTTTATATTCATGCGGCATAGTGTTCGTTTTATAGACGTTACTTGTGACTGCATCTGTCTCCTGGTAAAAATTTTTCAGCTCTCATAGTTTTCCCATACCGTCATGACGATGTCAAAACTTGCAAGTTACCGAATAACAGGAATAACAAAAACCAAGTGACTTACGTGGATAAAATAATTTACACTAAAATAAAATACCATGGGCCTTATGCTAAAAGATTTAAAAACACACTATGAAATTCCTTTCTGCTTTAGAAAATGTGTAAATGATGACAATGTGCATTATTTATGGCATTTTTTAAAAATACAAAACGACTTTGTTCCGTATTTTTAAATAGTTTAGCGTACCGCCCACAATATTAAATTTCAGTATAAATTATATCATTCGAGTAAGTCACTTGGTTTATATTATTCCTGCACAGTAAAACAAATTTGTACATTTACAAGGAAATTCTTGTAACGTAATATCAGAACATTATCAGTCAGATAATAAAAGTAAGATGTCAGAAACCTTTTTAAAGTGGTTACAAATATCGTATACAACTTTGGGTACTAGTAAAATAATGCTAATGAGCTGATTTTTTTCGAATTGAAACAAAATAAACCTAGGAGACCTTTCACATTTTACAAAACATTTCGTACTTTCACAAAAAAAATTTTTGGAAACTAGTTTCCAAAAAAATTTTTTGTAACACTACAAGCAATTATTGTAAAATGAAACAGATATTAGCTGTAAATATACAAAATTTGTTTGTAGATTTACAGAAATGTTTGGAAATATACAAAGAAATTTGTAAATTTACAAGATTTTTGTAAATTTTACAAAATATTTTCGAAGTGTTACAAAAAACTTTTTTGGAAATTGGTTTCCAAAAAACCTTTTTGTAAAAGTACAAAATTTTTTTTACTGTGTGTGTTCCCGTAACCTGCAAATTCTGACTTTGACACACCGGTGAACTAAAAAGTTTACAATTGAAAAATTCAGTCACATATAACGTCTATAAAACGAACACTATGTCGTGGAAATATAAAATAATGAATTTTAGCCAAGTGAAGACCCTTAATTAGGCAAGGACGTACATTTTCTGATGATTCCATACAAAAATCTTTCGTACAACACTTATTTTTAAAAGTGGTAATTTAAGTGAGCAGGATAAAATACATTTACTTAAATACCGTTTTCCTCATTGCAAGTATTGAGTTCTACAAAAATTAATTATATATTTTTAAATGAGATTTTTAGGGATTTTCCTTGTAAATGTACAAAAATGTAGCGTGTAGAAACTGGCAGGAAAACAATAACAGAGCTTCTACTCACCTCGTAATACGCACTTTAGTTTGTCGCAGCATAATGGCATAACCTCAACAAATAAAGGCTTTTATAACAAATAAACATCATGTTCAACTATCAATAAGTTTTCCCTTGTTCAATGTGTATGTCAAATTGGCGCCTTAATGGTTTCCTAAACGAGCTATATATTAAACATAGAGGGGCGGAAACAGCAATCTCCAAGGCTCTGAGGTGAAGCCTAATTGATCGTGGTATTTTGAACCTAGATAAAATGGCGGACTCTCATATCCGGCCGAGAGACGAGAGCGATTATGCTAATTTAAACATTACTACAGTATAATATATTACAATAATTATTAGCATTTTTTCCTGTGTTTAGGGGGAATATAGTGGAGCTATAAAGTTACGGATTTTATGCGAACATATGACGGAATTTTCAAAATAATGTTGGCCACACTGCTAATCGCCATGTTTTCTTGGGTCAAAACAGCCGTTCAATTGGGCTTCACATTAGAATAGTTTCCGCCCCTCTATGTTAACTGTATAGCTCGTTGGTGTCCTCAGTGGGCCGACATCTTCCCCATCCATGCCCGCGCCTCTGATTTGACAGTGTTTATGATGTTACCCAGTGTCTTGGCAGTGACACTGCGTACGTGTGTAAACTGTGTTTTCTTTTCGTAAATTAGCTTAATGTGCACACGCGGATTAGTTTCACATACAAACGTATTCTCTAACCAACTGCAACGCATTTGAAGCGCGTGGCAATATGCGCAGTTAAGGGTGGTACAACTGTAAAAATTATTTTTTATATCTTTTGTGTACTGTATCTTAAGTGTATTGTGTATATTTTCGTTGCAATACAAAACAATAGTAAAAATACAAGCAATATATTTAATAAACAGGTAAATTAAATATACGTGTATTTACAAATTTTTAACTTAAAATTTAATTTGTATGATTTATTACTCTAATTCTCAATTTCCTCTCGCCATTGTAATGTCACGAAAATATTTCTTTTTGAAACTGGTGTGTACTTTTGCCTATACTTTCATTTTTTTTTTAAATAAGTTAATGGCTAAAACAGCCGATATGTATATCTATAGTAAGATTAACCAAGAGTCACAATATGAGAAAGGAGAATATTGAGAGTACGATGACCTGCATGTTAGAACCCACTGTCCTGCGTATTCTCATACACCTCACTGTAAGTAAACACATCACCTGCGACTTCCCGGAACGACAGACAATGAACGAATGGACGGGGATTGAGTATGAATGGATTACAACATATGGGCCACTAACCTTGCGAAAATTTCCTTTCTCTAGTCATAATCCCAAAACTATTTCTTCGCAACACTGCGGTCACTTTAAAATATTTTTCGGCTAAAATTTATTTCCCACTAATATAACATTATGGACAATGCATACAAATTAATTTTCAAGTAAAATAATTTTGTTACAATGGGAACATGGTTCTAATTTATTTTAGAAATAACAGTTCAAGTCCAAGTCGCCAAAATATATATTACTTCGGCTCATGCTCGAACCAGGGTCATCCCATATGCTAGTCCTACGTGTAACCGTTGCGCCACCTTGTTCGGTGACAAGTTTGAGGGTACCAATGTTGAGACTTAAAGCTGGGTTTAAAGTACAGCATTTACTCAAACATTTTGAGAAATAATCTTATTTACTGAGAACAATTTTCCATGAATATTATAAATATCTTCTTTTTCGGGTGGTTGGCACCATTACACTGGATACATAAAAAATTTGATCAGATATTACAGGTAAATTAAGACGTTTTAACAGCCTACAAATACATGAGTGGGCATTGGACAGGCTCAAAATATTTTAAGAAATGTTGGCAATCTTTGGTGTCATCATAGTACTCTCCCTGGAAATAACCAGATTCATTAACGAAAATAATGCTTCTTCAATATATCCGAAAGAAACAATAATATATTTTCAAAATATCATTTCTTTACAGAAATTTTCACATCTACTGCTCATAAGATCTGGAATATTTTCACGTAACATTAAGAAGCCTTGTACAAATTGGACAGTTTTCAAATAGTTCTGTAAAATTTCACATCTTTTGGATACAAGTTCTGGAATATTTTCAAGTAACAATAATTAGCCTCTTACAAATTGGCCAGTTTTCAAATTGTTGTGTAAATGTTACATCTTTGAGTCAGTAAAGTTCCTCTTTGTAAACATAGCAAAATTATTGTTTCCGACGGCAAAATAAATATTTTGTCGAAAATTCACACCGCCAAAATTTTTTTTCAGTTAATAAATGTTTTTTTTTTGTAGTGATCAAAACGCTTCCTTACTTACTGTCTGGTTAATTATTGTTTCCTTTTGATGCTTTGACATTTATTACGTTTGTGAACGTTGGTGATGCGAAGCTAATAACTTACAATTTGTAGTTTACTCATATTTTAACGAGTCTCCAATATATTTTACACTTAACTAGATAGTGTAACTATACATAAAAGTATTTTATTCGCTGGCTTTGATGGAACAGACGCGAATGGTTGAAATCGGTTAACAGACGCGAAAACATTAAGGTTAATTGATATGGTATTTTGATTTCAGTCACTCTTCCGTCCCTTTTACGAGCCACGGTAGCAGAAGTCGATTACAAGAAACGAGACGCAACGGAGTAAAAGAAAATAATGATGGACAAATTACTCGTGGAGGGAAGAGGGTAGGAGGGGGAAACATGAAAGTACCCGCTTGGAAATAAAATTAAAAAAGAGGAATGGAGTCTTAAGGAAAATAAAAACATACGTAAAATAATGGAGTCGTAAACGTCAAGCAAGATAAGTTATAAGATTTGCTACGCTATGAAAAACAAATATGTTCGTGTTCTTTTTTTGCACACAGGGAAATTCAGGACGTGTTACCAGTGTTACACTCTGAAATGGAGTCAGAAAATCTGCACGGATTACAAGTTGTATAATTTTTTTACTGATTCTCGATATGATAGTTTCAGCAAATTGCGTTAGTGAAAAAACACTCGCGAACAGTTCAATTAATCGCTTTCGGAAAGTGTGCAAACGAAATCGGTAAACATGTAAAATATACAAGTCTTGATAAATATGTTGTACACACACGACATATAAATATAAATATAAATATATATATATATATATATATATATATATATATGTGTGTGTGTGTGTGTGTGTGTGTGTGTGTGTGTGCGTATGTATGGGGAATGGGGGAAGGGAAACAGGGTTGGAGGTGACAGAGGAGTACCTAAAAAAAATACTAAGAAAAACTTTGTTGAAAAGTTGTGCGAGTGTTAGCAAATGTTTCAGACAAATTTTTTGAGGAGGGCGGAGACAGAACAGGGTAGAGGGTGTCAGTCCCAAAGAATGACTTTCGTGAGTTTTTGTGAGTGTGTCCGTGAAGGTTTCTGTCAAGCAACATTTTTACTTTCTGGTGGCGAAAAGGGGGCTAGGGAAGCGAAACGAGGTACAATCGCAGAAGAGGACACAACAAAATTAGAAAAATTAGAAAAATGAGCAGTACAACACATGCCGGGCACTGCTAGTCACTGAATATTTATTGAAATTTGTCACTAAATAAATTTGTTGCAATTTTCTCCGCCGAGATGTGCAAATAAAAGTTGTAAATCAGTGAATATAACCTGATTATAATTGCGAGAGTACACAATCAGAAGTAACCACCAGTTACTACAAAGACCGAACTATACTGCTGCGACTCTATAGAAGTAAGAGTTAGTAGAAGCCTGTGTTTTTTTTTTTACGTTCCAGGCACGGAAACGTGGGGAAGGCGATGAGTGGAATAGAACACGTCCATGAAACGTCAAACACATCTTCGCCTCTAGGTGCGAAGGACTAAACTAACATACAGGATTTTCGTAAAAACTGTTTTTCAACAGGACTTAAACCGATGACCCTGTTAATGTATTTGTGGAAAGTATGTGGTATAAAGTCCAATACAGGTTTCTATGATTTGGTTTTCCGATTACGGTTGATATTTTCTCAGCAACAACAACGTGAAAAAGTAATTTTTAGCACTTCTGAGATGCTTAGAAATAATGTATTTAACTAGCGGACGGCATTTCTAAAACAATAGAGAGACAGTTTGAAGCGTCTTATGTTCGTAGGTAAATGCATTGGGAACATTTTTAATAGTTGCACTTTCCATACCACGCTAACGCGCCAGGTTCACTTACTCTTAAGTAATCAGGAAGTTCGCAATGTCCTTCGGCTCTTCCCAAATACCATAACTGGCACAAAAGTATCACCTAGCCGTGACACACTAAGCACCCGTGTTAATTGTTTCAGTGAACGAACTTTAATATATCGGTCCATCCATCAATACAGTAAGCCTTCAGATAGTTGGTGAATAACACTGCATCGTATAAGATATCAAAATATTACTGGATCATGCAACTCGTGTTAAGTATTGACAGCTTTGTGGTAAATTACACTATGTTCTTCGTTAAAAGTTGTATATTTTAACTGGGGCTGTTGAAGCCAGAACCAGTGTTTTAGATCAACGAAAGCCAATACAGACAGAAAATCCTCAGTATTCTACACGTCACGTTGGAGTCTAGCAAAGTAATTTTTCCCGAAATTTTCTAGCGTCTATACAAATTTCGCTTAACAAAATTATTATTTTGGGTAAATGTTTGCTCATAACAATGACCGCAATGCTCAATTTATTGTGTTTATAACCTCTATGAAATTTTGACCAATTTACGTACCGTAATATTAAAGCCAAAGTTGTGCTGTACTAGCAAATACGTTATTTATGTTAGAAGCCTATACTTATACGTTCGTACTTAAAGTAAGACCAAAACATTACCTACTTTTGTCATACACGACAGCGGAAAATTATTTTTTAAGACAAGTGTAGGACATGTAACGAGCATAACGCTTTCTAACATTTTGAATGGTGTTCGAATCAGACGTCTCTCACGAATGTTGAACAGTTTTCGTCTATTTACGTAGCCCTGCAAACCACCCGGTGGCCTAGGCATGCTGCTACCTTAAGGCTCGCTATCAGGCACCATGTTGCATTTTATTACTTTCCGCTGTTTTCAATTTCTAAGAAAAAAAATTTAATCTGCGATTTCATTGCAAATCGCTTTTATATTACACTATAGTGTAGTGAAATTAAGTACCTAATATTTAGGTTTTCAGCGCTGGTGAAGGGTGACACGAAGCGAGTATAGAGCAGCGCCGGAATGAAGGGGCGGGGTAAACAGGAGATCACCGAGAAAACTCACCGACCAGTGCCATTGTCCGACACGATTCCCACATGAGAAATTCCGGGGACCGACCGAGCCGGGAATCGAACCCACCGGATTGCCTTGGTGGGAGGTGAGTGCTCTATCACCTGCTCCAATCGCGGCCCCGCATCACAGTTGAGCTGCTCACGTATAATTATGCCCTAATCAAAACAAATTATGAAAACAAAATTGCCACACGGATGGCAACATAATTATACGTCAACAACTAAATCGTAATTCTTGCACTACAGCTAAGTTAAGTATAATTTTCTACGTTATCGTGTGTTTAACAATTTTCTTTTCAGAGATAAATAAAGAAACTATCCAGTATGAAGAGTGAATTCAACCCTTAAAGTCTCTTAAAAATTCACTCGTCGTCACCGTCGTCCTCCAGATCTCACTACCACATTTTGTGGCACGGCCGTAACTAAACCACAAAGTGAACCGCGCGTGTCGTGTTGTCAGACGACCTTGGAAACACATATACGAACAGTTCAAAAGTAGCTTTTCCATTTACGAGCAGTCTCTACGTACGAATGGTGTATGTTGTATAGCTCTCTTGAATTAGGAGATGTTGCAAGGCGTCCTTCATTGTGGTCAAAGTTATTCGTTTATATATGAAAGCCTTTATTATTCATATGTATGAACTATAAGTAAAAGTTAAAAATAATTAGAACATTTATCTCAACTTTTGTAATTTTTTGCTTGTAAGCAGGTTTTTGTTTGATCTACAGGCAGTATCCTCGTAACTACGAAGACGATGTTTGCTGTGTAAGTCAATCCTGCCGCCATTATAAACTCTCATTAGACGCACGTAATCAGTTTCCCTGCCACAAGATTCTTGTAACCACAGCGAACATTTTATGAGTCTGCTAATAATAACGAACTCATGTAAACAATAACGGTAATGTTTCATGTTTAAAATTCGGATTTCAGTGATAACAATTCTCAGATGACATGAAATTAGGGTAACAGAATTTCACGGTTATTCAGGGTTATGATTTTTTATCAAAAATGAATAAAATTTATAAAACTCTGAGAGATCTTAAATAACTATTATGTCTACTAGTCATGTAACAAGAAATTTCAGTTGAACTATAATTGCAGGCCGAAATTTACAATATATATTATATATGAAGGATCTAAGAGTTATGGGCAAGACAATGGAACACTTAATTTTCAAATCTCCGCCTTGCCTATATTGGAGACTTTGAAACTCACAATCTCTAAGGCTGATTCATGCTTACACGTCACCCGTACGTTTGGAGTAAGTCTGGAGACAAGCCAAACATCTGTATCAAAATAAGGCGATACAACTTATTCTGACAACACCCGTTCGTATTTCGAAGTCATAAAGAAAAAATATAATAATGCTAATTTTCTCCTGTTACTTCACTGATATTATTAGTCTGCGGTCGGCGCAGTAGTTAAAGCACTTGCCGCACAGGGATAAACTCCATTTGTCCTATAGTCATTTGGCCCAAAATAGTTTTAGGCCAAATTACTTCTAGTCAAAGTGACTACTAAACAAGCGACTTTTTGCCCAAGTGATTTTTCGGCCAAGTGCAGTTTAGGCCAAGTTCAGTTTAACCAAAAGCAGTTTAGGCCAAGAGCAATTTGTGCAAAGTGCAGTTTTAGGCCAAGTGAAGTTTGGTCCAAGTGACGTTTAGGCCAAACAAATTTTATGTCAACTCATGATGTTTATATTAAGTGTCGGAATACTTAAAAGTAATTTAGGCCAAATGGATTTAAGCCAAATCCAGCGCTTCGGCCTCACTTCATGGTGATCTGGATAGCTTTTTTTTTTTAACGTGGCGGACGTTGCATTGGCTGGAGGTTTTTCTCGGGCACTCCCGTTTCACCCGTCCTTCGCAAACCCTTTTCCTCCATTGTGGTCTGAAGACGCATATGAGCGCCCATTCAGAAGTCTTCTCTCGGGGTGGGATGCCCTACCTTCTGGCAACTTCCTAATACGCTTTTTAATTACTAACAAACTGCTAATGGTCAGCGTGTAGCAAATATACTGATAATTTTACAGTTTAATCCGTGTTCATAAACTGGTGGCAATTTTTCCACGCAGGTACATACGGATAAAAATAACGTTAACTCCACAAATAATATGGGAGAAAACCTTTTGTCAAATTAAAAAATTATATGGCCAAGTAACGGTCTTGTTTAGGTTATATGGTTATATGAATGTCACGATACCTGTAATAACCGCTTAGTTGCAATATACAGCTACAGAGTTTTACACGAGAGAGTGAACCATTTAGTAACTAAGATTTTCATTGTTGCTAAACCAAACATGGCATGCTTTAGAGAAACTATATTGATACTGACTTTGCACTATTATTTTTTAATGTTTATTTTTTTCTCTAAAACACGCCATCTCCTAAAAGTCAGTACTTTAAAAGTATTTGATTTGCATAAGCATTAGGATCCCCATTCGACGCAGCAATAAATCGGGAATGTAACAC
Organism: Medauroidea extradentata; assembly: GCA_003012365.1. Taxonomy (NCBI): domain Eukaryota; kingdom Metazoa; phylum Arthropoda; class Insecta; order Phasmatodea; family Phasmatidae; genus Medauroidea; species Medauroidea extradentata. The sequence continues at coordinate 23,701 of PNEQ01114187.1, forward strand.
CTTTGAAAATGTCGTAGATCATTATATTCTCTTAGTTTATATCATGGGTGTAATTACAAACACAAAAACAGTTCAGCGAGCTTAATCTTGCCGAAATAAATTTTTTTCTCCAAACTCCTTAAAGAAGTAGCATGAATGCGTAACAGACAGTGTGTCGAACCGTGTAGGCTACTTGCTATACAAACGCAGAAGTAGTTGTAAGGGTTGCGATAGTTGGTAAGATGCATTTTAAAAACAAAGTACTACATGATAACAATGCATACCGCTGTACTGCTCGCAAGTATTCAAATTAAAAATTAATAAAGACGTTAACAACCAGAAAAAACAACAAACATAACAGCGTTTTTGTGACTTTAGAATCAGCAACAAGCATAAAGGATTTCTTGTAAGAATACTGACAGAATGAATTAGGCCTAAGATATTCGGACGGCCTGGAAAAATTACGATTTTTAAAGTCAAAGAGGGGCGAATGGTAATTGTTTTCAAACAACTTAAACGGTTAACACGTTAGTCTCTCATTCGGGTTCAATTTCCGGCTCAGGCCATTCTGGCATTTTTTTATGGTTTCCCAAAATAGCACCAAGCAAATTCTGGGATAATTCCTTAACCTAGGAAGATTCATTTCCCAGCGGTGGCGGATTTAAGGGCTGAAGGATCTCCCCCCCCCCCCCCCAAATCGTGTTTAACATTATATAGTCAAGGTATGTGCAGTCGCCTCAAGAAAACTGCATTTTTGCTCTGTGATTATTAAAGTATATTTTGTGTGTCCTACTTGTATGTATGTTATTATTAATGTTCTGTAACAGTAAACAACCATACGTTTGATATGGCTGGTATTTTTTACAATCCATGAAGTCACATTAGCCCCACCCAAAATATTTTTATAAATTCGCCACTGTTTCCCAGTCTGTGTCCTTATGTATAATTATGTGTAATATTCTTTAGAAACTGGAAACAAGAGACACCAAAAAATAACGGTGTCCCATAATACAGTGCGTTAAACAAAATCAGTTATAAATTCGACTGAAGTCTGTTCACGGCATAGGTACCAGTTGCTGACTCCCTGGCTAAATTTTGTTTTCAGCAATTGTCTCCATATTCACCTTGGTTTTTCCATTTCTCCTTCCGGGTGGTTCACAATTACATATTATTTTGTGCCACCTTCCGTCATCCATTTTTCGTATATGACCATACCACATTAATCTTCTCTGTTCAATGCGGTAGATAATGAAATGTCACATGTTCATTATATCTGTGATAGTTTATTAGGTACGTGTTCTAGGCTTGATACTCTTTCATAACATTTGTATTTAATCTCATGCTAATGCAAGTATTGTAATGAGACTTTGTTGCTAACACATTGCGTACATTTCATTGGTACCAAAAATAACCGTCTGAGGCAACAAGTAAAATGTACTTATTGCTGGTAAGAGATTCTTGGATGGGCCTCCAAAAGTGATCACTTTACCGTGAATAACCTGTAACTTTAATTCAACACGCTTATAACATAACAATGCTACATATATAACACTTAACTAAAAATCAAAAGTAACCCCAGATACATTAAACGATCCATTAAGAAGTAAAAAAAAATGTATATTACTATTGACTCTTACATGCGTCTGGGAGCATCTAAGTAAACAAAATAGGTAGTTTAAATTAGCAAACTTGAAACTAAATTATTTACTGCAACAAAACGTGCGTATATGTGATGATTCCTAAAGATACACCCAAACCTTAAATCAAACTTTAGTGATTTTGGTATTGATTTGTCATTTTGTGGATTCAGTTGTGTTGTTTTGTTATATTCTGTTTAAATTTGTCTAATTTAAACAACCTGTTTGGTTTACTTAGCAGTCCCCAGATGCATGTAAGGGTGAACAATAATATTGTGTATATATATATATATATATATATATATATATATATATATATATATATATATATACATACATATGCATATATATAAACTTTTAATGTATGGTTTGATGAGTCGGTTTTTATTTTAAATATAAGAGTTATTTGTAGGTTTATAAATGAAAAATACTTCTGTAATTATTGCAAATATATCGCGCACAGTTTACAAATTATTGAGATTTTTGTTGTCATATAACAAAGGACTGAAAAAGGCCCATCAGTTTGGGAGCTAATATGCCACAGATAGATACACAGACATATAGGCAGACATAGTTGTTGAATTGCTAACCTCTCTCCTTTTTGGCTGGGGGTTAAAGAGGGGAACATAATGGATAAAAAGTAACCAGAAGGATAAGATGCGGTTTTAATTGAACTCGTTTCCTTTTGGATTATAATGACGTTGGAGCACGTGGATGTTTTATTACACTGACATTTTGTACGCCTTATTTTATAATTTGTTAGGAAATTGACAGTTATTTAAGAAGCGTCACATTTACCACGTCTAAATATACAAAAAAAAGACACAATTAAATTACAGCATTTCTCGAAATGTAAGTGGTAGTTTAAACCAAATTCTAAAATAATTATACATGGGCTTTGTTTACATGCCAGACCTCTTCAAAGATATGGTATAATAACGACGATTGAAATGCTTGCTCATGTCGTTTCTGATAAAATTATTTGTTCTCTGACGTTGAGCTTCGAATTGTCAATTTTACCATTTTTAATATTTAACTAACAAACAAACTAATTACAGTGTCTCAAAAAAATTACTGTGCCTCAAAACTGAAAGTTGTGTAAACAAATTATTCGAATCCACGAGGTACTGTTTATGTTCTCGTGCACCCTGAAAGCTGGTACGGTAACAAAAATACCAAATATTCATTTTGTCGCTTCTGATAAAATTTCATGTTCTCTAATGTTGAGATTTGAATAACAAATTTTATTACTTAAAAGTATTAGATTCCTGTACGAACAATTACATGCAATGTCTCAAGTAGTAAAATTGGTTAATAATCCAATGTGTCACTGTTAATATTCCTTTGTGCTCTGAAAGCTGGCACGATAATAACAATGAAAGAGATTACTTACGTAGCTTCCGATAGCATTATTTGTTCTGCGACGAGGGTTTAAGTTGAAACAGCACGGCGGTGGGAACATAAACGTCAGTTACCGATGGTATATACACGGTGTACTCCTAGCTCTGGTGGGGTGTATCGAGGACGGTGAATCAGACAGTGATTGATGAAGCACGCACCATGTAGCATAATGTGTAACGATCTTTGTACAGCTCCGTGACACGGCAGTGAACACGTCGACCAATTATTCTTGACGTCTTTGTGATTAATTGTAGCTCTCATGTCCGTGTTCTCAGTGTTCTTGCAAATCACACACTGATATCATACGCAGCTGGATAATAAGAGCAATACGATTATATATTATCATTATAAATAGTCTGCAGTTTATTGAAGCTCTCTTTCACTTTCACAACATTACTGTAAAAGCTAAATTTATTTATACAAAATCAAAATACTTTGTAGTGATTTTTAAAATTTTTAAACGTTTCTCAGACATTGTTTTTCAATAAGTTTCGAAAAATTGAGAAAAACAGGCTTTGTTATTATTCATTGTCAGAAACTATCAACTCTTTGATATTGAATTGTTTATTGTATATATATATAGTACTATACTGTTAACAATTATTAATTATAAGGCTACGTATTAACCGAGACCAATATAGTAAAAGATAAGGGTTATTGCGGTGTTTTAGAAAGTATCAGATTAAAATTTATGTTTATGCTTTAAATTATAATTAATTTTTTTTTGCCTATAACAACGAAAACTTACAACAAAATGTTTATCCTATGAAAGAAACTGAAATATCACAAACAAGAGTGCGTTTACAACTTTACATAAGTATTTAAGATTTGCAGTACCACAGCGTGAGAATTTAATTTTTCAGAAGTTTTCTAACTGACTTATACTTTACTATAAACCGGTAATAAATTTTTCACGTTGGGAAATTCCGTAAAACGTAATAATGACAAACGTTTATAGTTTAGCCAAAATTATTCTGTTTATTTGTCGTATTGTTTTTGTGCATAGCTACGTTTGCAAGGACAAAAATCCTAACGATTAATAACATATAGTTATCAATATTTTTCTTTCGGTTTTGCCATAAACATTTATGAAAAGCAGTTTCCAATTTTTGTAAGCACGTAGTGTGTGACTTTTGTGTTAGCTATCCGTTAACTGTACCTTTCAGTATCAATGTTGTGTACATAAACCATTACGCATCCAGAAAATCTTTACGAAACTTATGAACGGGATATTTTTGTTCCAAATTACCGCTAAATATATTAGATAACTGAGCATCAAAAAAATTGAACGTAGCACTTGACAACGGAATTTATACAACAAACATACAATTGAGAACATAATAATTTAATGCAAACGGTTGTGTAATATAGCCTATTTAATAGCTTAATATCAAAAGTAGTTGCCAGTACACATCACGGTAATAAGTTGGGTAGGCCTCGAATTCTTACTGAGAGTGTATGCAAATGAAACCATGATACATTTCTAGCTGAGTGGAGTTATTGAGGAGAAATATAGCTGTTTATAATCTGATATTTTGGGTTGGTACATCGCACTTCTTCTCAGCCGTTGAACTACTCGCAGATAAATTTTACTCGTCCATGTTGGAATTTGTTTTGGTGTAACCACCGCAGTACCGCCCTACTAAATATTGCACGGTCACATAATATTTATGAATACAGAAGTGAAAAAGCCGGTTGGGTGGCTAACATAGCCACACACGCCAGAAAAATATAGCTTGGCTAGTCAGAAACGTGATGAAAACGCTTAACTACAATTAGCGTAAGGTGGCGACCCTGCTAGATGACAGACAGGCCAATAAAAAAACCTGCCGTAAAAGGCACGAACTAGACAGACACGGGACTGAGGGTCTGTACTCTTACTTCGCCTCTGGTTAAGATCGTCACCTGTGATTGTGTATCGAGAGCATCAGCTATTCAGGTAGTCATCGTGACTATATTAAGGGGCCCGCCTCGTGGCACATGTGTTTGTGTGAGTGAGGTATGGTGCTAAGGGCGACGTCGTATGGGCCATACAACGGTGCGTCGCCTCTACGCTTAAGGCATGCAGTCTTCGCGAAAAAACAAATTTCCTATGGGACTTTAAGTGGTGACCCTATTATTTTATTTACGAAATCACTTTGCTAAAGTCCAATGCCCTACCCTTAAGTGGTTTCACGTGTATTCGGCTAGTATATTTTCCGCTATAGCAGCCTGAAAACCCCGTTTTAGCTCATTTTGACTTGCCCTAAAAGGGGATTTCTAATACGTGTGTTGTCTTGAAAGTACTTAAGGGCAGTCGTCTGAAGTGTGTGTTCTTATCGTAGACAAACGGCGTGAACACACGTGTATTAGTTTCAGTGTAAAACGTATTCTTCAAACACGCTGCAGTGTCATTTTATGGCAACGAGGCGGGCCCCTTAATATCGTATTCTCAAACACTTCTCTTTACCATAAACTCAATATGCCTGACGACACTACACGATGAGCTCTGAAAACATTATGTTTCTTCTTAAATTATATTTTCTCACTTTTCACAGCTAGTTTTGAATTACTTATTACTTAAATTTAGTTTTAATTAATCCAAATCCAATTTTTTTTTGTTTTAGAATTCCAATTTTAAAAGTTATAACAACAACTCGTCTCTAGCAGAAAGATAGCGGGCTGCGCTAACAGGAAATTGCAGCACGATTCCTATGTTAGTATCTCCGGCCAAGATATAGTATCATGCGTACTGTATTGTGTTTGACGTTTGTGCCGGCAGTAAAATTAATTATACACAGAGCTGCAGAGTTGTATTCTATGAAAAGTGTAACGTACTTCAGGGAAAATAAAATTACGCATTTCTATTTCCTTCCAAGAAATATGTCGGTCGGGCTTGTTTTCCAACGAGTATGGTTGTAGAGCAAAACTTAAATATATCAGACATTTTCTTTAACACTTATTTCGTAACAACACCTTAGAACCCGATAATTATGTAAGTAGTCACAAGACTGTTAGAAGATAGTCACTAAGTCAGTTTTAGTTTCAGAATACGAATTTCCGTCGTTAAGCTAGTTACCCTGCATAACTGTCATTGTATTAAAGATCGTATATGAGACTTAAAATGTTACATAATAGGCCCCCTGGTATCAACAGCCTCGGGTTGTGAGGTTCGCCCGTATCAAATAAGCTGTCGCAGCATTTCACGTCAGTATTACTATTTAGTCTTTGTCCCAGCCTTTGATTGCTTGAGCTACTGCGAAGGGACAGTTTTATACGTAGGTTTACACTTGAGCAGTTCTATATGAAGTGACTACAAGCACGGGCGGATCGTAAAGACTTGAAAATAGCTATCACTGTGAATGAGGTTAGAAAACTCAAAGATAATAGTTTGGTAAGGGACAATTACTGTTGAATGTAGCGCTGTATCGGTAAAGGGTAGGTTTAAACTGTCCAATCACAGTGTTCTCATGAATATAAAGTTACGTGAAGTTGATAATTTAAAAGCCGAAAATGTTTTTTTTCCTTCAAAATTAAACTAAGTGAATTTTCTCTGTACCAAGCCCAGTTAAAATTAATATTACTAAGGTCTAGCAATTTATCAGACTTCTTAGCAATAGCATCATAACTGGCGGCAAAACTTTTCCATGAGCCAAACTCTCCGGCAAGAAAACACATTTTCGTTCTAACTTGTAATAGTAGAATTAACTTTACTCTGAGAAAACCTGCGATCCAATAACAGCGTTCACAAAGTTCTCCATGTGCGATAATCTGGAGGAACCTTACCGGGATTCGAGCACAGATAACTGACGTGAGAGGTGACTGGTCTGACCGTTTCATTATTTTAATCCCTTTGGGTTGGCCAAGTAATAGCTTTATATTATTACACTGAAGTAGGAATATCCTGAGTGTACTGGAACGGAATTTACTTAACCGGGGTAGTTCTCTAAACAATTGGATTCATGCGCATCTCCTAGTAACTAAATTGTATTATTAAATTCTGACATACAGAGCCAATCATGACATGCATATGCAATAGATTTTTGAAAGTTAATGTCGGCTTTCTGGTGAGACTGACATCAATTAACAATTAGTTAATGACTAATTAAGATTGTACAGATCGCAACAGTAATTATAGTAAACAAATATGACGTTTCAATTTGTTAAGACATTCTGTAATGCCATATTTGGCTTTATTTTTAAACAAGTAACATTAAACTTATTTTCTGAGCAATTTTAAAGTGAGTTCTACAATGAGACATTCGCGTATACGGATCACAAAAACGGAAACGTAATACCTTTCAAGTCACATCAGCAATGGCACGCAAGTAGAAGCGGATACGTGCGGATGCACGGAACAAAACTGGTCAACTACTAACTGTTCTGTGTCCGTGAATCCGTGCAGCCAATAGGAATATAGTATGTACAACGTCTGCCATTTGCTTTGTAGTTAGCTTACAGCCATTTTATAACCTCAAAATACGTACAACATACAATTCACCGCAAAAATTGATTTTTTAAGGTAAATACATATGGTTTAGTGTTGTTACGAACAATTAGTATTGTCTACGTTTATGAATTATAATTTTCAAATAATTAACTTTGTTGTTGCACACGTCATTCACGTTTGTTTTCACGGCATTCAAAGTTATCCACACAGCCTAAAATACAAGATGCTACAATTTGTTACGTTTCCGTGTATATTGTAGAATGTGAAGACATGAGTCAATGCGTTTTTTTATTACGTTTGCGTCATCCGTGTCTGTGATCGTACACTTTGTTTCATTACGGTGTGTGCGTAGGAAAATCCAAAATTTTAAAGAAACTACCACCTTAATACGCATTGATCCCAACTATTTCGGTTTTTCCCGCCCTCTCTCGAAAACTTCCATTTCAAACGGAATAGCAAAATTTTTTGCACGCCAGGGCGTGAGTTTTCTGGAATTGTTGCACATCTATATTAATTTCACATTTTTGCAACAGAATATAGCTGACAAGAAAATAAATACTATCTTACGCGAACAACAACAGTAGTCACAGAAAGAAGTAACTGACACCACGCCTTATTTATTTCTAAAATTCAGTTAAACGGTAACCGACGCCCAGTTGACGTGGACATGTATGCATGTATGATTTATGAATGTATGTATGATGTATATGTAGATGTATGTATAGACATACACATATACACACACTACACACACATATATACAGGATGTCCCATATGTACCTTTAAAGAATGATAGGTCGTGTAGGGGATGGGTAAATAAGTAATTTGAGATAGGGAACTTGGAGTCGGAGCGGCCTCCTTAAGCCCTTAAATCAGGCCCTCCGCCCCTGTAAGGTAGGCAAGACCCAACCCTTAGTTACATGTCTCAATCCCGCATGTCTTGGCCAAAGTCTGTGCACAATGTGGCGCTGGCGTAATGGACAGCGTAGAGGAACTCTCCGGAGGTCCCGGGTTCTAATCTGGGGTGGGACAAAGTATTTTTTGATGTTAGTAAGCTTGATGTCTGCGGTGAATTAAAACGATCTTTGTGCACTTCGTAGCGTTAAATTGTTTCACTCCGTTATAAATACTGTATTTAAAACACTTTGGTTTGGAAGAGAAAGTGAGGTGAGTTAGACTAGATATGCTTAGGTTAATTTTTGCTGTAGGGTAATAAGTACTAGAATTCACAATATTAAAACCGCCGTAATTAGTCCCAAAGGTACTTTACAAGGCAACTAAAATCCCACCACAACAACAATAATACAACAGCATTGTCCGCATTTAAATACATGTCAAAAACAATACAGTAGTCTTGGAGCAGTTAACGGCAATACTGTATTAATACAGTATCTGTGGAACATTCAATTCACAAGTGAACACCCGGCAGGTTACAAAACGCAGGTGGTATTCGATTTCTTTACAACAGTTGCTCGAATTGAGCACCATTGACTTGAACGCAGGCTTCGCATCGTTTGCGCATAGACTCGTGAATGTTCGCGAAAATCTCTGGCGTTTCTTGGATTATCAGTGCCGCTGCTAGTATTCGGGCAATGAGGTCCTCCTCTGACTCGACTGGTGTTTTGTAAACCAATTCTTTCATCCAGCCCCAAAGACAGAAGTTGAGAGGGTTTAAGTCAGGTGACCGTGCTGGCCATGTAATAACCGCTAAATCGTTCGCCGCCGATCTGTCGATCCAACGATGCGGAAACATGTGATTTGAATGATTTCTAACAATGCGTCCGAAGTAGGCTGGTGCGCCTTCTTGCTGGAAAATCATATTTTGCCGAATTCGTAAACGTACAGCTTCCAGTAACTCTGGCAATATAGGCCATTCGGAATAAAGTGAGCACTAAAGATTTAACCTTTGAAAAAAATCACTAGCAGTTACTGCATATAAGCCAACATTAACAACAGTTACATTTTTGTTTGTATGGTTGGTAGCGAATAACTGCATGTAGTCCCGTGTATTTTCTTATTTGAATACAGCATTAGTGAAACAACATCAATTGCAAACGACCTCT
>PNEQ01114188.1:0-16737 GCA_003012365.1 Medauroidea extradentata
ACGCATAACTTAGTATAATATTACTGGTTTCCATGAAACGCAGTGCAATTTCTCAATACATGTAAAGCAAAAGTTCTATGTCTTTGTGTTAATATTATGACTATTAGTAGGAAAAGAAAGTATAGCGATTTAGAGGGGGAGGGGGGGAGGACCATTATATTCAGAGCACTGAGCTCAAAACATTGACCGGCCGCCACTGACACAAACGCACACACACGTACACACATATATAGGTCTATACGTATATACAAGCGACCCGGGTAGCACTAATTATCTATAGCCAAAAATTGAAGTCTATGCATTGTAATACCGAAAACTTCCAAATTTCGATCCTACGTAATTAATTGATTTATTATTAATTGTTAAGTTATTATTAATTAATTTGCAGGAAAGTATGACACAAAATTCGCAAAAAGCAACAAAATAATTTATGTTGGTCTGATCGCTACCAAACTTCACAGGATCACCCGACGGGCTAATCTGAAGATTGCTTGAAAATTTCATCAAAATCGCTCCAGCCGTTTTGGAGTCCATAAGGTATACATACACACAGACACACACACACACACATACATATATATATATACATACATACACAACGTCATCAGGGAAGTCCCATGATGTTAAAGCAATTTCTGACAATAATCCAAATGTTAGTGAATAGAGACCTTAAAAAATTCGCGTATTTGTTTTAGGTACAAACTAGAGTTTATACAACTGTATGATAATGTAACTTTCGTAACTGGCCCTTGTCTCACTTGGCACCTCCTGGAGGATAATGAACTAATAATAAAGAAGCAAATAATTGCAGATACATTCACTGTGTCAGCGAGCAGCCAATGAGCAACTGTGTCTGCTTTAGTACACATATATTATACAAGGTTAGCCCGTAGGCCAATGAGCTCACTTATTTTTCGTGTCTCTTGTGATGGCGTGTTAGATAAATATGGACAAAATACTCAATGACAATTCTAGATAAAGGTATTTGCCAACTTTATGAGTAAATATTTATCCAGAAATACTAATTCGTTACGCGTGATCTCTTGCGCCGCAGTTAAATTCACGAGGTTTCGGCGTCAGAGATTGTGCCTCAGAAGTTCGTAAAACTGGAAACTATTATGTTTAAAACGTTGGCTAAAACTGTTGTCTAGGATTGCTATTGTTTAGCTTTCGCAAATTGGCTTCTAGGAACCTACAGTCATAGATTAATGCTTTTAGCGTTGAATTTTGTACCACGCCCTCTTAATAACTCGAATCGCTAGGGCCGCTAACGTTTCTCGAAAACAATTTTGCCCTAGCTTGTTTCAGTGCCTTATGTAAACATCTGTAGCTTTGCTTTATGGTTATTGGCCGTGTGTCTTAAGGGTGTTCAAGTATGATCCAGTCATAATTTTATATTTATATGAAATAGTGTTAGTTTTGTAGACGATACTTGTGAGTGCAGTTTCTCCTTACGATACAATTTTACCTCTCATAGTCTCATAAAGACGCGTCAAAGTCCAAATTTGCATGTTCTGCTGCCATGCAAATAGTGAAAACCAATTGACTTGCGTATGTAAAAAAAATCCACAGTGAAATAACGTGCTATGGGCTACATAATAAAAAATTTTAAAAAATCCCTCGAACTGTTTTTTTTTTAATGCTGAATTTGTAAATTTTTAATGTACTTTTTGCAATTTTTTTTAAATTCAAAATATTACGTTGCGGGTTTTATAAATGTTTCATTGCATAGCTCATGGGATGTAAGTTCACAGTGAATTATTTTGTTTAATTAGGTCATATGGTGTTCACTATTTGCATGGCAGCGTAACGAGCAAATTTTGACTTTGATATCCCGTTATGAGAAAACTATGAGAGCTAAAATTGTTTTGTAAGTGTAAAATGGACTCACAAGTATCGTCTACAAAACTAACAATAGTTCATAAAAACATAAAATTATGATTTTGTCGCACTTGAACAGAGGAGTTGTCGCTCATTTGATTGTATCAATGAGAATTAAGTTACTGCGACGCAATACGTCTATGACTTGCTGGTTTAACCCCAAGACGCCTAAGAGTTAGAGACATCCGGTAACTGACTGGATTCAGTTTCTTGGACGTACTCCATTGCAAACTGAATGACTGTCAAAGAAAACTAAACAAATAAAAGCAAAACCATAAAATAAGCTGAGTATGCTTTAGTCGGCAAGATACATACACAACATGAAATTCCAAAATTGAATCGGGTCAAATAAAAACAAGGAACAAACAGATAATAAATGAAAATAATAACAAATAAAATAAAAAACCAAGTAACATGTGACACAAAGATGATACGAAACAAAAAAACAGTAGACATCAGACACGAACAGAAAAATAACAAAAAGACACAACAAAGAGACGAATCAAAACGCAACAGGTATCTTTTCTGTATATGTCATCGAGCGTAGTGTCGTTTACGCATTTGAATGTTTTACTTGCAATTGGTCTCTCTACCGTAAACATTTCAGTTACTGGGCAGGTGCGTTCATCTCTGCAAGTCACAACACTGTATGCTAGTCAATAGAGCCACAATTTTGCCGCGAACATATCTTTGCCCCACTTTGTTTCAGTGTCTCACGTGCACATCGACAGCTATGCTTCATGGTTATTAGCAGCGTGTCTTTGTTAAGACATGTCTCTCATTTTACTGCAACAATCAGAATATAATTATTGTGACTCCGTACGTCTGTAATTTGCCAAGGAAAGTGAGTGTAAAATCATCCAATCATAGACGATGTAGCAGAGCAGCAGATGAGCACATGACGCATTGAAACCGAATGTTGCAAAAATATTTTCGGCATAAAATCGTGGCTCTAATAATGAAATATGAAGAGAGAAGGAACCTCAGTTTGTAGTCTAGTCTGTAGTCAGAAACTGCGAAATTAGCAGGTCTCTGCTCATAAGGCATTACAAAATTTAAGATAGTAAATATCTCTCTCGTTTAAATGAGAAACATGTAACCGTTGTGTTTATAAGTATAGTTATAATCGTAAACTGCAGTACTCCATGAAAATGTATTTTCACATTCATGATTATTAGAGGCAAGATTATTTCGCCGCGTATTGATTCTAGGTCAGGTTGAACGTCAATAACGTATACTTCACTCCTCCTCCTATGATTAGACGAGACCGGTTTTAACACACATTTGACGACTGCAAGCCAGTTATAAAAAAGGAAACAAGTCGTGGGGATATCACGTGCTACACGTTTGTACTGTTAGAAGTCAATGTATATTCAGCTTCAGCCGGTACACGTATAGAACTGAGAAGTCTAGGATATTGCCAGATGAATACGCGAAATACTCGTGCCTCTAACGATTATTCAGTTAGGACACAAAAATGAGTTTTTTTTTCTGTACGAAAAATTATACATTTTCCCTCGCGTGCCGTTGTGAAGGTCGTAAAGGTGTTCGAGGATAAGAAAACACCGAGGAAATTAAATAAATAAAGAAAGAATACAGTACAATACTGGTGGAAAAGTAACGGACGTTAAGTTGGCTCCCTGGATAGTCACGTTTATATGTGTGTGTGAAATAATATCTGTGAAGCGGTAAGGACGACGCTGACTGGCGCAATTCTTGCAGTTTCACATTTACAAGCAATATACTCACCTGGCGTGCAGGACTTATGGATTATAAACCGTTACTGTATAGTTTTACTTGTGGAGAGTGAGTATAGTATATTATCTTTCATTTCAACACGTTTTTCTAGAATTATTTTTGAGGCTAAAAAATAACTATCGAAAACCGCCTGCCTGTTTAAGGCCTCGCTCTCTAGTTTAGCAGTGGTTTCGAAAATATTTTTGAAACGCAAATTAATACCTATATCAAAAATTCCTTTGGCAGTTTTAGCACTTATACATCAACGTTTGTATATGAATTTTTCTGTTCCAATACACCAAACTGATTTTTAAAGTTTTGCCCCCGAAATAGTACACATTTTATTGTGAAAATAAGCCAAAATAAAGCAAAATAATTTTTTGCTCGCAAACGGTACACTATTTTAAAAACCACTCTGGCAAAATTGTGTATCGTATGACTGTACACTGTCTCAAATATTTTCAAAGCATTTGGTTAAAAATATTTGAGTTATTTGCAATTGTTTGAAATAAACGAGAGATCATGTCCTAAACTGACAATAGTTTTGACTATTTCGACTTTTTTTTCAATTAAATAACATACTTTAACGAATTTAATAACTAAATAAATATCCGTTAGTAATGTAATTAGTGAAGGAGCTCATTTATCGTGAGAAAAGTTGACAGTATGCTAGGCATTAATATACAATGTCCATATACGATGTTTCTTCTACCGTTATTGGCGTGTCCTTATATGACCGGGCTAATAACAACTCTTGTGCACCGCTACTGTATATTTATGATTCGATTATGAACAACTAAGTACCAATCAAACAAGGCTCAGGCCACTATACTGTTTTACAAAATACGATGGCAGGTACGATTCTTGCGATTTTTACATCGTATCTACTAATTAGCTGGTACTTCTTTATCTAGAAAGAATTGGTCAACCAGTAGAAAGAATTACCAATAAAACTTCGGGGTGGTTTTACGATATATTTTTTTCAGTCAAAAAATATTATCGGAAAATCAGTAGAAATTAGGGATCCTGTCCGTGCGTCTTACCAAACGTGATATTATTTACCCACAAACGTTTGTCTGAAATAAGTATTTTTTAGGCATAGTTAGATGCCCTATATTAATGTTGATAAAATCGTGATGTGTTTTAAACTTGCACTGACCTAGTTGGAAATGAATTGTGTTTTTTAAATACAAATAAAAGTCAATTCGGTTTGTAAACATGTCATGTCATAGTCCATGGCACTATTCTTCAGTGATATTTTTTTTTTCATTTCGGTAAGTAAGTTGGCTTTACTTTATTGCATAAAAACGTTCTATTGAAATTTCGACTTTAATATGCTGTAATACAAAAACTATGAAAGCTAAATAAATTTTCGTTACAGTAAAAATATTCATAATATTTGCTTACAAAGCAAACTATAGGCCTATCTTGTACAAATGAAATAATTTTTAAAACAATTAAAAAATTAGTGAATAACCCCTTGACAAAGGCCATGGCCGACTCCTTTACCAGCTACTGTCATTGTACCAAGATGTGTGTCACCGTCTATAATGACCTCACTGTCGACTAGACGTAAAGTCCACTTACCATCAACCTCTTCGTAGATAAGCAAATGTAGTGTACGTTAGGTTTAAGGTGAACACCTGGCTAGGACGTCTTTTATACGTGCAGCGTGCAGTTTTTTTTACCTCGTGGGTTGATTTTAAGTATAGAACTGGGTTATGCGGTCGTGTAAGTCCTTAATACAAATAGGGCAAGGGTTGGTTGTGTCTGAAGGTTGGACGGGACTGAGAGAATGACGTCGTGGTTGAGTCTTAGGGGAGGGTTATGTAGGGTTGTAAAGGGGAGGAGGGCAGACAGCAGGGCTGCCGCAGCGGTGTCAACCACGGAACACTCAATTTAATTAACTTTGAGTCCCGCCGAGGCCGCGCCGGAGGACAACGGCGCTGCGATCGCCCCCACTTCCCCTTACCCCTCTACAACCCCCTTACAGTCCTACCCATAACTAAGAGACCAGCTCCTAAACGAAGGTCGTGCTATGAAGCGTTTATGACAAGCACCAGCCAGAGCAAGGTAGGTTTGTTAGTTAAGGCCATGATCTTTCATTTATTTCAAACGATTACAAATAACTCGAATATTTTTTAACCAAATGCTTTGAAAAAATTTGAGACTGTGTACAGTCATACGATACACAATTTTGCCAGAGTGTTTTTTTAATAATGTACCGTTTGCTAACAAAAATTATTTAGCTTTATTTTGGCTTATTTTGACAACAAAATATGTGCTATTTCAGAGGCAAAAATCTAAAAGTTCGTTTGGTGAATTGCAACAGAAAAATTCAGGTACACGCGATGGTATATAAGTGTTAAAACTGCCAGTATTTTTAATGTATTTATTAATTTCCGCTAAAAAAAAATATTTTCGAAACAACTGCAAAACTAAAGAGCGAGGCCTTAATGTCATGCTAGGGAGAGTAATTTTTTTCTCATTGGTGGAAAAACCTCGAAAAAATTTTACGGATTTTTTTTTTATTTCAAGACAACGAACCACAATCGTACGTTGCACAATTCTGTGTGGATTTTTTTTTTTTAAATAATACGCCTTTCGTTCACAAAAATATATATATTTTACATATTTACCCATTTTCGCAAAAATTTGAAAAACTATGGTGTTAAATGTTGATACATTTGTGACAAAACAATGTAGGAACTCTTCAAAGTGAAAATTATTTTGCTTCAAAAAAATATTTTCAAAATTACTGTAAAACTATTGGAAATGGTTTTTAGGTAGTACAAGTGCAAATTTACACGACGTTACTTGTGACTACATTTTCCTCTTACGGAAAATATTTAGCATGTATAGTATACACATAACGGCATGTCGAAAGTCAAAGTTTATGTGTTACTGGAGCATAGCCCAACATAAAGCAACATACTTACTGACATGAAATAATTTACACTGAAATTAGAAGTCATGGGCAACGTGATAAATGTTATGAAAACAAAAAGCAACCTATTTTTGTACGTCTAAGAGGAGATTATATTGACAATTAACTATATTTTTGGTACAGTAAAAAACTAAAACTATATTGTGTCGATCAAATGTCTTGTTTTAGGAAATAGCGGCGTTTCTCCTCATTACAGCGATGCCACATTTACAGCTGTGTGAACTGTAGACTCGTTGTAATGTATATTAGAAGTTACAAGTGCACATCTCCTTCCATGACGAGATGAGCTGCCATGGAGAGGTTACGTACTGCATGAGAAGAGCTGACAGTAGCGTGACCCTGTTCTTTCAACGCCCCTAGGAGACTGATTCAAAAATATAAGGGCGACTCAATATAAATCGGCTGGACTCGCTCTGTCGAGTGTTTGCGGTAATAGTGGAACATTTATTTGCCACATAAACTGATATAATTATATTGTTAATGCCACGAATTTAATGAGCTCCTGAACGACCTGCGTTTCAAATGCGTTGCAGCGAGCTACGACAGTTCTTTTTTTTTTACGAATCTATTCAACGAGCATGATATTTGTATACCTACGAAAAGAACACACACTTCAAAATATGTCGCTATAGTTTTTAAAATGCGGGCCCGTTTATTATGAACATCATTTTCGGACCCCTCAGAATGGTCAAAACTGACTTTTACAGGCTGCCATATCTGAAAATATAACATCCACATTCTTAAAGCTCAACTACAGAAACAAGCATTATATTTTGAACCATGCTGCCCACAAATAAAATAATGTGGTCACCGCTTAAAGTCCCATAGGAAAATGGATAATATTAAAGAACTGCACGCAAACTGAGTGGCTTGCGCGGAGAGGCGATAATGCATTACGTACGTCGGTCAACGACACCCTTACTGCTCCCGCCTCACACACAAACACAGTCTGTAAAGGGAGGCCTCTTAAGGAAAAAAGGGAGCTGTCAACTCAAATCGATTAATTTTTAGAACAAAGTGTACTGGAGTTTTCTTATTAAAATTCTGGCAACTTCAAAGCGCAGAGTAAGACACGGTGGTTTATTTCAAGTTAATATTGATAAACTGCCTGCATTAGTTTATCCTGTAGAAAAACCCGGAGTAGAATTATACATTAATTACGTTGGAATGTTCCAGATGTCTTGGGATGATAGAAATTCCATCAGGACGTGTTTAGTTCTCTGACGAATTATAATTTCCAGAAATGAAATTGAAACAACAATCACGACGAAAAATACATAAATTCAAAATGGCAGCACTTTTGCACCCTTAAAGTTAATTCTGCTACAGTAGAGTAGTTCAATGTTGTTAGTTTGGCAAGGGACAATATCCACCAGTAGCGCTGGTGTAGGTAAGGTGGCTGAATCAGAGTGTTATAATTTCTTGTTTGCAAGTTTTCGTAACAGTAAAAACGATTTAATTTAATTAAAAAGCTAGAATTATTTATTTTTCAATAAGCAATTTGAATCAAGTATTTTATCTTACTTAATCTCAGTACGGTTATTTTTGTTAGACTACCATGTTTTTATTATGCCTCTTACTGACTTCTGCTCAACTAATGGCAGAAAGTTTCCTTTACCAAATTCGTCCATAAGAAATTCCGTTATCGTCCTAATAGAAATAACTTTAGTAATGTGACCAGGATTTGTGGATAACCAAGTAATGTCTTAACGCCTGCAAGCAATTCCGGGTTAACAAGATGGCGGAAACCTATATATTTAATACATTAGCTCAATATTTTACTACACACAACTATCACAGCATAATTTTACACGTTGTTTGGTTTATAATATATACTTATAATTTAGTGTTTTTTTCTTATGTATTTTGAAGAATTTTTCATCCAGTTTCACATGCGGATTGGTTTTGGTTATGTCTGCTAAGAAGATTAGCTATACTTCGTACTGCTGTTTACAATATTTTTTCTCTGCGCCAATTGTCTGGTTTCTTCAGCCTACAGCAGCCTTTCCTGTTCTCGAGCAGGATAAAAATCGATTACTCACTCTCGTGACGTATTGAACGCCTCGAAAGTTCACTCGAGTTACTGTCACGAACGTCTCGAGCTAAAATTCTGACCGGCTAAGCCTATCCAGGTGATCTATTGTAACCACGTATGGAAGAAAGTGTTTTCGTTTGCGACTTTCTTCCATATCGCCACCGTGAAGAGTTTCAGATCTATATGTTAGTTTCCAATGTTTTTTTTCTTAACATACCTAAATAAACCGTTATTTTATTCCGGACACACAGTTATTTTTGGCATATTAAAATTGCCCTGAATAATATAAACCCGCTTAAACTAGTTCAAACTGCCACCAGCGACAGGGAAGGGAGTGCGATGTAAGGAATTTACAAAAACTCACGAGGTTAGGATGGGCAGGACAATATTTCAGCTTTAAGTACAGACTAAACAGTAGTACAGAAGTGAAATGACGTGGTAGCTCATTAGATACGGGCGAACGCCGCCGCTTATTGGCTGCGAGAGATTGTTGATACGAGCCCCGTGTATGTTTGGCTCCTGTATGTTACGACAGACTTTACTATTGGTAGGTCCCGGTAATTTTCGCGAAAATATTTTTGCAGCACTTTGTTTCAGTGTCTTACGTGCGCATCTACATCTCGGCTTTGTGGTCAATGATTGGATGCCTTAACATACAACGTCTGGAGGTTAAACCCGCAAATCACTGACGGGTTGTGTCATAGTTATCCACGTACTGATTGGCACAGTCAAATGAATAATAACTCTGCACAAAAACACTCTGCCATTAATCATGAAGTTGAGGTGCAGGTGTGCACGTAAGACACTGAAACAAAGTCGGGCAAAAATGTTTTCGCGAAAACTGCCGGGCCCTAGCTATTGGCCAGGCTACCGGCTAGCATGACAGCCTCCTTACGCTGATTGGCTGTAGGCGTTTCCGCCATGTTGCTGGCCAGGGAAGCCATTTTGCTGTCGTGTGTGACTGAGTTCGCCGGCCTACCGGCTATTTCACTTCTGTATTCCTGAATATACTGTGCTCCTGGTGTGTAGAGCGTAAGCAGAGTAAAGTTTACACTCGTGCAAATACTCACGAGAGCAGCAGCTTTTCTCGATTTAATCCTTAATACTCGCCATTTTGGTTTAACCTAAAAAATACACAAGTTTAAAACATAGGTATGATAAGAATTTTTAGTGGTAAAATCGATGTTTCTGTATTGTATATAATGTTTTACACAACGCAGCTTATTGGGACTTTGTTTCTATATTTCTTATTATCTCCAAATAGGATTCCTCTTCAAATGCATTTCAATGGCCTTCGGTCGTCTTCTGTACAGCAACGTATATTTCAGATTCGTCGATAAAAATACCATTGGTTACATATTACAGTAAGAATCCAATTGTTAATTAATATTGAACATTGCATCTGGTCGTACACAGTTACGATTGTTGTGGTATGTGTTGTATGCTATGTTTTGAATTGTGAACCAACCTTTAACCGACAACGATAGGAGCCTCCATTTAGACGCTAATCACGAAGAGACGTGGAATCGACGGGAAACACCCGAGGGAGGGCGGACAGGGTCTTGTTCGTATTGCGGTGTACGGTGTAGATGTATGAGGGTGGGACAAGGGTTGTAAGTGGGATTCTGTTACACCATCTAGCGGGCACCCCTAAGTGGGATCAAGAGCGACGCCCACTTGAAGCTTCATTGGATTATTGGACGGAGAGGTTGTGAAGCAGCAGCAAGGGTTATGTTCGCGCGCTTGTCAGATATCGCATCGCTTCAGCTCTCAAACCTTTCAAGCAAGTGACTTGAGCGACGCTGGAGGACCCGGGTTAAATCACTGAATATACTGAATATACTGTATGTTTTAGATTAAAAGTAAGTAACATAATCAAAGTGTTTCGGCGAAAAGATTTTGCTCCAACCAATGTATTATTTGCACATGTGCAGCTTTGCTTCATGGTTATTGGCAGTGTGTCTTAAAGCAGTGGTGTCAGTCATTCGTCTGTACCAATATAGATACAGTTACTGCGACACAATGCGTTTGTGATTTGCGCTAAGACGCTGAGAGCGTTCGGTATAATAGTATTTTACTCATATATCCCGTGATTATGAATATTGGGTTTATTTGACTCGTATACGTTTTGTAAAACTGTTTCAACTTGGAAAAAAACTCCCAGAATGTTTTATTCATTACTTGAAACTGACGCAAAGTCTTTAAATGCATAACACCGACCAATTATGTTGCAACACAAGTACATTTCGTATACTTTAAAATACCCAGTGTGTGCATTTTGAAGATTTAAAGCAAGATAGTTGTTGTCGCATTAGTTACAAAATTTGTTTTCCACTGTTGGACTTATGCAGTGAGCAGTAACTGTTCGATTGTTATACTTGGATCCAAACCAGTGCAAGGAATTTTTTTTTTCAATGTCTTCTATTTAAAAGTTGCAATTATGACGTTTTTAATAGTATAAAACATTTTAGTCCTTACTTGTGTTCCTGTAATCGTGAGTATACCATACTTACATATCAATGGGCCTGATTGCCTGTCTAAGAGTGTTAAGCAGGTAGATAATAAATGGTGTTAAGTGCATTTGTACACGATTGTCTGTAATTATCAATACTTTTCAGGGAGGGCTACAAGGTCTCCAAAAGGTAAATGAATATTTTTGACATTTAATGCTCTAATTGTTAATCTACTTCACACTTTTACATTGTTAAGCAATAAATTGCGTCCATTTTGTGACAATTTTTGGGAGGTAATAAAGATTGTGTTATTTCATATCTTCCAAGAAATGTAAGACAATATGGAAGTAATTCATTATTTAACAATGTAAAAAGGTATAGTAGACTAACATTTATAGCATAACATGTCAAAAATGTTGATACGCCTTCAGGAATACCTACTTGTAGTGGGGAAAGTTGTGTAAATTAAAGATGGCAGTGCACAATTTCTCTTTAAGGGCATGGGCCCGAGTTTCTCGGCTTTCGAGATAATTATTTTTTAAAATCCATACGAGAGTCGATATCGTAAAATTGCTTCGTAACTTTGTTGCAAATTGGTTATGATGCAGTGTAATTTTTCGAGACAAATTGTATGATGAGTACAGATAATTTATCAATTAAAAGAAAATTTCGTTAATTACCTAATTAGCAACTATTTTGCAGTCTTCTAACTCGACAAAATTATAGTATGCAGTTTAAATCAGTCATAACAAAGTTACGAAGCGATTTTACTATATCGGCTCCCATTTATGTTTTTAATAATAATTGTCGTTAAATGTGAAGAAACTCGGGCCCATGCCCTTAATGCATCCGCCTGGCGGAGGGTGTGCTTGTGTGTGTGCGTGTGTGAAGGGAACAACGATGAGGCGCTATGAGCGACGTCGGCCGCATATGTATCGTAATATCACCTCTACGGCCAAAGTCGTTAACGCGCGCGCACTGTTCCCGCAGTAACGTTTCTAATGTGAGACTTCAAGCAGTGACCCTCTATCATTTTATGGAACGCGTCACTGTAGCACATTCTAGTGTACGTGTAGAACTCAATTTCGAACAAATCCGTTACATATATCTTATGAAACAACCACGTGAAAAAGCCATTTTTGGCGCCAAGTTTGACGGCTTCAAAATAATGCTTCCAATGAGCGTGGTGTCTTGAAAGTCACATTCACAAGTAGTCTGAAGTGTGTTTTATTTTCGTAGGAAATAATTGTGGACGCACGTTTACTGCCATCTGAGAAAAAACATAACTCCGAACACGCTGCACGCAGTTCGAGCCTCTCCCAGGCGGCGGCCTACCCCACGCTTGAAATGCGCGGCAGTGTGTTCGTAAACAGGTTTTTCCTTCGAGTATATTCCACGTGTGCCCATTCTTCCAACGTACGAAAAGAAATCAAAATTCAGGCAAAATCGTAACCTCGTGGTTAAGATACCACGCTCATTAAAAACATTGTTTCTGAGCCCTCCAACATGGCTAAAAACGGTCTTTTCAGACTTCCGTAGTTCATAATGTACTAACCGGATGTATGTGAAACTCAGGTTGCGACCTGCACTGAACTAAGTTGCAGACTTTACACCAATCAAATTATATGGTCACCACTTAATGTCCCATAGTAAAACCCGTTCGGCGGGAACCTTGCATGTTAGTTCATCGCTTGGCTCAATGAGGCGACGCGGCATTTGACGCGCGTCAAGGTCGACCTTACTGCTCCGTCGCTTTTGAACCTCTCACGCGCGGGTAGGCGGTGCCCTTAACGCCGCATTTTCGGTCCACCCAGAACATTTTCTGAAACGTCACTTCTAGGAAGCAGCTGTTTGTTAAGACGATCCTAAGGAAACGCCTCCAGGGGGACCTTGAAGATTTTTTTCCCCCTCGGAAAACTCCACGAGAGAAACTTCTCTATCCTGTAACTTATGCGTGAGTGCGTCCTCCATCTTTGGAAGTACACGGAAGAGGTAGAAATAAAAAAAATAAAGAAACATGAACAAACCCCGGGGAAACTTTTTACTTTCTCTTCGTCCCTTTCCCAAGACAGGCGGAAGTTTCAAGCTGCGGCCGCTGCTCTTCCCAGGGCGCTAGTGAAGAGCGTGGGACTCGAAAATAAAGAATATAAAAGGAAGAGACAAACAGCGTGGCCATTCTTCACACTCGCCGACCTAACAGCCCAGTGTACGAGAGAACTGGGCCAGGTCGACCAACCAGAAAATAGATCTACAGTAAAATCCCCGTTGGTTGTGGCGCGGAGGAGGGAAAATAATGTAGGACGGGTTGCGTCGCAACAGGAAATGTCATCGCTATAAGGACCTGAAAAATTCACTATTTGTTTTGAGCACAAGCTAAAGTTTAAACTACTATGCGGTCTTGTCACTTTCGTAACTGGCCCTTGACACAGAATATTTAAGAATTCAGAAGTGAAACAGCTAGTAAGACGGGTAACTCAATCACACACGTCAGAAAAATGGCTTGATTGACAAACAACATGGCGGAAACGCCTACCACCGAAGCTGTTAGAAGGGTCCAGATGGAGCATGTCACCAGGAGTGTAACCAAACAAACGCTTGACATGGCTGGTATCAAAATGGCCGACTAATTAAAAAATTAAGGAAATATTACTTAGGAGATGTGTAGAACCTAAACCATCATTTAAAGAGCATAATACATTAACTTACCATAAAAAATACCAGTCTGATGTGTACTTTTGGGGTTAAAGCAGTATGGCGGCTGGCAAATTTGGTGGCTACCTCTCCCCCGTCTCGGATTCACTCCCCTCGCCATCATTCAGACATTATGCTACCCCCGTGCCTACCACCAATCAGTGTAAGGGCGACTGCCTTGCTAGCCGGCAGCCAGGCCAATGAGAGACCTGCTACAGCACGCAGGAACCAAACATACACGGGGCTGGTATCAACATTTTCGGGCAGCCAATGCACGGCGAAGTTCGTCGTATCAATTGAGCCGCTACGCCATTTCACGTCTGTATTACAATATAGTCTGTGCCCTTGACTTGTTTTACACTTCCTGCACAGCGCTGAGTCAATAACACAGAAGAAACTAAATACAGGCTCAGTTATCACGAAACTAAATAGTAATACAGACGTTAAATGACGTGGCGGCTCGTTTAATACGGGCGAACTTCGCCTACCGGCTGTTCCACGTCTGTATTTCTGTATATTCGGTGCTCAATTATGTATCGTCGCTGTGTCAGCGAGCAGCCAATAAACAACAGCTGTCTGCTTAAGGGCGCCGCCTACCCGAGCGTGAGAGGCTCAAAAACGACGGAGCAGTAAGGTCGACCTTGGAGCGCGCATCATATGCCGCGTCACCTCAACGAGCCAAGCGCTGTACTAGCGTGCAAGCTTCCCGCCGAACGGTTTTTACTATGGGACACTAAGCGGTGACCATATAATTTTATTGGTGGAAAGTCTGCAACTAAGTTCAGTGCAGGTCGCAACCTGAGTTTCACATACATCCGGTTAGTACATTTTGAAGTACGGAAGTCTGAAAAGGCCGTTTTAGCAATGTTGGAGGGCTTAGAAAAAGTGATTTTAATGAGCGCAGCGACTTAACAATGAGGTTTCGACCTTGTCTGAAGTTTGTTTTCATTTCGTACGTTGGCACAATGGGTACATGTGGAATATATTCGAAGAAAAAAATAACTGTTAACGAACACGCTGCAACGCACTTGAAGCGTGGGGTAGGCGGCCCCCTTAAGTACGCAGATATTCTTGGAGACTAGTTTACAGATCAGTGAACCCGTAAATTTTTCCGCTCTCTAATCATCACTGTACTCCAAAACAGTGTTGTCAACAACTTCTCATCCACGATGGCCACTAAAATCACGCCCTGAACATGTTTAATTACCAAACCCATTGATTTTTGGCGAAAATGATTTTGCGCCATCTTGTTTCAATGTCTAATATGTAAAGACTAGAAAAATTCGCAAGTTCACTGACATGTAGGCTAGCCTCCAAGAAAATCTATGTGTTCAAACAGACAGCAACTGTACATTGGCTGTTCACTGACATAGTGACCCAACCTGATTGGACTTGCAGTAGGTTGAGTCTTTATTATTAGCCCAGCACTCTCCAGGAGTTGTCATGGAAGTCAAGGACCGGTGGCGAATGGGACATAAACAGCCACCCCTGGTTTTCACGAAAATAATTTTGCCCCACTTTGTTTCGGAGCCTTACGTGCGCATCTGTAGTTCTGCTTCGTGGTCAGTGATTGGATATTTTAACTGTCACTGTCACCGGCAAATCACAGACGTGCGGTGTTGCAGGAATGTTATTGTAATTTACTCAGTCAAATGAGATACGGGTCTTCACATAGACACGCTGCCAATAACCATGAAGTAGAATTGCAGATGTGCACGTAAGGCACTGAAAGAAACTGGGGCAAAATTCTTTTCGCGAAAAACAGGGTTCCATAGTCATAAACTAAGATATATTTGAAATCTAGCTAGTGCCTAAAAGAAAACGCAAATATTTCAGGTCACTACTATTATGCACATCCACAGATGTGCTTCATTTCAGTGATCGGATGCCTGTAAGAGTGAGTGGCAGATAAATAAATGCTAAAACATAATTTCAAATCTACGCGTTTTTGAAAGTCAAAATGGTAAAACTACAAAAGAACAATCCTATCTAACGATATTTGGCAGCTTTATGAGGAAACATTTAGTTAGAATGATGCATTTGTTAAACTTGACCTCGAGGACCGTAATTGACTGTGCGAGATTTGTGTGGCAGCGTCTGTTACTCAGAATTACGCAACTCCAGAAATTTTGCTCGAGACGTTGGCAGAGACTATCGTCCATGTTTGCTGTTTATTGAGCTTTGCACATTGGCTCCAATAAACATACAATTCGGTGCTTTGATCGCTTAATTCTGTACCATGCTCGCACTCGGCGTCATAGACTTGTACCCGCAAATAACAGACGTGCTGTGTCCCAGTAATCTTACTAATTGGTACAGTTAATTGAGACGCACCTCTACCCACAGACACACTGCCAATAATCATGAAGAATAGCTGCAGATGTACACGTATGCCACTAAAACCAGTTGGTTAAAAAAATATTCACCAAAAATCAGTGACTGTGGTAATAATGTGTTCCCTTCTGAATTTTTTCCTTGGGAATTATTGATACAAATTGAAACGAACATCTACAATTTAATCAACATACGTATAAAGTAGAGACCCTTATTTTTCACGTTACAGAATTTTTCCCATTTTGTTTGAGTGCCTTGCATACACACCTACAATTCTGCTTCAGGCTATTGGCAGATTGTATTTGTATAGAGGCGTCTCTAATTTGACTATGCCAATGATAATAAAGTTTCAGCAACAACACACGTCTGTAATTTGCTTGTAAATCCTAAAGACGCTGAGAGTTAACAGCCAATCACTGACCATGAAGCAGAGTTGCAAATATGCACATGAGGCATTGAAACAATATTGTTACAAGTTTGAGAGCACAAACTTTATATGTGGGCAATTCCCATGAGTTCTTTGGGATAGAGGTCTTATAATTACAAATAAAAGAGTTAAATTAAGTACTGGATTTAATAGCTCACAAAGCTACGAAATACACAAAACAGTAATCAACTAGAACTCTCACAACACAATTAGTTATGCACACAATTACTCC
>PNEQ01114189.1:0-16694 GCA_003012365.1 Medauroidea extradentata
ACTTTCCCGCTGTAATTATTAATGTCATTTTAAGTAATATCACAATTCCTTATGTCCTGATTGTTGCAGGTATAATGCGTACTAATTACAGAAGAAAGACCCAGAGAGGTAAAAGTAACCAAGAAGGTATTAGAAATGCTATAAATGCAGTTGTCGTTGAGGGCCTTTCAAGATCCAGAAGTGGAGTCTATGCTGAGTATTGACGATTCCATTTAATCTTCAGTAGGCCTAAATGAAACAATAGCTTATGAGCTAGAACCAAACAGTAGGTTTAGGCCTTGGCCTACAGGCTTAATTTCTGAGAAAGACTTGCTAGAAGCTAGATGTTCAAAAGATCCAGTGCCAACTTCCTCTGATCATAGACCTATTGAAGAAAATAGAATCCCAGGTTTTTCAAGTGTTTCAGAATAGAGTAGCCCCGAGACCACATTTGCTTCAGGAACTCCTAAAGGGTATCAATCCCTGAAACCTGAAGATATACGGCCGTTTAAGAAGGCTGCAGCCAGAAACAAAGTAATAATAGAGGTAAAAAGAAGGGCACTACTACACAAATTTTGACTGACTCCTCCAAAATGAAGATACTTAGAGATTATAGAGATGCTTGAAGGAGAAGAGATTATAGAGATGCTTGAAGGAGAAGAACCGTAACAGGCCTAGGTCTATAGAAGAAAACAAGACCTAAATGAGCAAAAAGATCATACAAAGGAAAAGAGAGCACAAGAAAATGTTATTCCCACTGAAAACAAGATGAAAATGATACCAGCACAGACAATGAGGAATGCTTCTGTTTGGTATGTCAAGAAGATTTTGCTAGCAGCAAGCATGGGGATCTGTGGGTGCAATGCACTCTGTGCAAAATATGGGCCCATGAAGCATGCATTGAACATTATGTTATGTTTGTAACAACTGTGACTCTGATGATGACCTCCAGTAAGCTTAACAATTTAACAAAATTTTAAGGTTGCACAAAATGAACAGTGGTTTTCAATTTTGTAATTACACTTCCTATTATTTCAATACAATCATTCTCCTTTCACTCTAAGTTGAGTTCTGAAGTAAACAAATAACGTAATATCATTGCACTTCGCTAGACTCTAATTGGCTCAATTTATGCAGCGTGCCATCATACTATTTCCAACTGACTAAACTGTGTACAGTTGGTATCATACAAAACAACGCCCTATATATCAAACAATATTGTGTGAAAATTTTGTACGTGTTATCGACATACTGAAATAAAAATTACATAAAAACTTCATAAAAAATATTGACATCATGAGTAATTAAGTATATTTTAAAATTTAATTGTAATTAGCAAGCAATGACTAACAATCGTATTTAAATATACTGGTACTAACATAACAAAAATTTGGTACTACATGCAGAAAAAAAAAGTTGTCAGCAAAATGAGTGATTAAACTTACTGTAATGTCCTCTGGGATTATTTTGTACTTCGAACAATCTGTCAATATTTCACGACACATACTAGTTTTTTTTATAAAGACTGTTATGCAAAATTTTTATTCTTGCCTTATAAACATCGCCGCAGTTTGTTTAGTAATGAAGACATGTATTCACGTTTAGAAAACCATGCAAGACATTTCACTGTTCACGTCCAGCGTCACATAACCTAATCCGCAAGTGATGTAAACATAACATAAACTGACGCGATGACGGAACGACACAGATCAAGGAATTTTGGTTCAGACGAACTGGAACGGATAATGGATACGTGGAAAAACATTCGCAGTAGCCACAAAATTGATGCATTAACGTCCAAAAATACTGGCAAGTGTACTATGAAACTCGTACTTTTATCAGTACGTTAGTCGTTAAACAACTCGTGAATCAACTGTACGGACGTATCGTCCGCTAACCATAATTATAGTAATAAACGTATAGCGTCATAGATTGTGTTTGCAGCGTCTGTATATTTAAGTGATGGAGTGGTAAATTTATATGTACACAACAGATAACAATGATCTATTTCTTATGCAAGATCACAGTGCACGGCGGTCGGCAGCCTATGAACATGTTTTTTATAATTTGCTTTGTTTATCCTAAAACTCAACTTAGAATAGCGCATTGCGAACAATTTGTGACACAATCATATTCATACATATATAAAATATTATGTTAAAGTATTTTGTTGTTTTGGTCTTATTTTTATTACTTTTGTCTTTGTTTTTCAGTTTGTGCCAACTTACCCCATGAGTATATCCAACTTGCCCCGCCGCGGGGTAACTTGGTACACTTTACGTTGTTCTACTTATAGGCTCTTCAAAGACTAGAGTATACAGATATGGCCACAAAACAGCTATATATGTTTGCCAAAGACTGGTACTTTAAGACCATGGTACTAGGTAAACAATAATTACTCTTCAAAAAATTTAAAAAATTGAATTGTAAAAAGTGTGCCAATAGCCCCTATAGCTAACCATCAACCATGAACGACTACGGGGATCTGACATACCGTCTTTGCCAAAACGTGTCACAAACAGTTAACTCACAGTTAAATTGTCTTTCTCACCACAACCAAACCATGTAACATTTCAACATGATAAATTGTACTGTTTATATTTCAGGGTCTTATACATGCCACATGTAACATAAGAATTATTGCTGGTCAGCAACTTTTGATTATAATTTACCTAGATGTACTGAACCATTTTTCTCTAGATACATGAACTTCAATTCAATACTTTACTGCTAGACTATAGACATTTGGTTCACAATGCAGCACATGTCAGAAAGGGATAGTTAGCTATTGGAAAACTGTCATACAACCTTGCAGATCAGCTGATCCTTGAAACAGAAAGATTATGAATATACGTTTATACCTGAGCGAAAAAAAAAGGGTATTTTCAGTACTAAAAACCCTGTAAATCCTCCCTGTGAATGATAAAGAAGCAATGAAACACAAACACGGGACGTGACCTAGGGAAGATAACAGTTAACTACACAGTGAGAACGAAAATCTGAGACTACTCTACAACATGATACAGGTCACATCACCAGGCACAAGAAAAAAGGGACATGGAGCAGGCAAGAAAAGAAGATCTGTGACTTAATGCAACTGGCCAGGAATGGTGTGCATGAAATATGCAAGTAGGCCTACATCAAGGAGTGTCAACATAATCAAAAACCTAATACCAAAGATAGCTGCTGTATCAGAACAGCAACACCCATGTAAACAAATGGGTATATTCCAGAGTTATTACTGATGTGTCGGGGAGATGAGTGGAAGCATTTTTTGTGTGAAATTTTAGGGCAGTGGCCATTGGCAGGTTTTAGGGACACTGGGTTAAATTGCGTTAGATTCCGTTTCCTCAGTCTGGAAAGTTCACTTCTTAGTTTTGTTTTTGTTATAAAATGGCAGTCACTTTTTTTTCTGGTATAAAATAGTAAAAATTCTTTCAAGTTTTTAAATATAAATTTTATTATGACACATGCAGCAATTGTGAATCAATACGTAGCCATCATTACAACAATCTTCTTTTTCTTTTTTTTTTTTTCATAACATATTTTATTTATACATTGCAGTACTATGAACTATATAACACTCCTCCAATTTTGAAATACCTCGGCCCTCAGTCAAGAGTGCCCATCTTATAGATTGTAAGGGGGGCCAAGATCATAATATATGATTGTGTCTACAGGAACGGATATGTCCTGTGTATAAATTTGTAGCCACTGGCATATTTTGACACATGAAACCACTTTGATTACGAAACTTATCAATCTGCAAATAGTTTGCCAAACGTTTTATTAAAAAACAAAACTAAACACATTGTGCAACATCTGTTAGGTGGGGCTGAGGCCCCACCCTGCCCCTGCCTCCCTAACAGTCTGCAAATTTGTGAGAAGTTCCAGCATATAATGATCTCACAATTTTCTTTTTCATTACATAGACCTTTAATGTTTCTAAGTAAATTAGAAAGTATTCTTTTCACTATTTATAACTGTAATATAGAAATAATACTGTGTGGAGATTTCAATTTTGGTTATTTAAAACAAAGTGATAAAGCAGCAATTTTAGACAATCTTCTAAGGACTTCCAACTTGAAACCAACAGTCCTATTTGCAAACAGAACTGAAGGTAACCACACAAACAGCCATAGATAACATCTTTATTGGTAACTATTTAATCACATCTAGATCTAGTTCATGTCTGCCTTTATAAATGGGCTATTAGACCGTGATGCACATGGTTTAGAAATCTCTGAGTTAAATGTGAGCGCTGAAAAAGCCTATTGTAAAAACATTAGATAGTTCTCAGGCAAAAATACCAATAAATTCATATCTTCTTTCAGCACTGAAAAATGGTCACAAATATACAATTCTACAAATGTAAATAACAATTTTAACTCTTTTAATAGTTCATTCTCCTGCATGATGAAAACAGCTTCCCCTAAAAGAAAGTCCATATAAGTGTAATGACGTGACATACAAGAGCATTGTTTCAGCAGACCGCCATTTATTATCTTACCGCCATGACTCGCTTAACAACAAGAACAGTGCTACCACCACATAACCTTAGACAAATTACTTCCTTAATACAACACATTTCCCTATTGCTACCACACTCCTTCCCACTAATAGGATTGTTCTTTCTTACACAGAAATTAACATATTACATAACAATTATATGTTAAAAGTCCAGTCTCTTAGGTTTGCGGATTGCTCGCCAAGATGAGGATTCCTCAGCAACGTTGTTCCCTTCATCCTCTACTGTTGAACCTGGGCAAGGAAAGCCCCTGAAACGTGCCTGCTCTGATTCACCGTCACTTGTGGTGCCTGGTTCCTCTTCTGAAAGTCTTTGTAGCCTGTAGAGCTGTCCCACAGGAGCTCTGTCTCTAACCCTCCCTCGCCTCCGTTGTCCTGGACCCCTGGTGTCTGTGTCAGCGGCCACTTTGGAGGCAAGAATAAGACTGCTGTGGTGTGTCCGCTGTCACCCAGCATATCCATTTATGGTTCCACCCTCACTGTTTGGTGTGACATCTCATCCCCTTCCTGTGGAAAAAAAGTGTGCCGTTTCCGGAGGTGGTCGGCATGACAAAAATACCTCCGACCTTGCAAGTCCACCTCATAAGTAACCGAACTCACTCTGCATAGGATTTGTCACGGTATCCAATTAACTTTCTCTGCTCGCACACCATGCACCCAAACATGCTCTCCGCTCACAAAGTGCCGAGGTTGTATTCTGTGAGGTTGTTCCTCCAGCTGTTTGGTAACTTGCTTCGCTTGCATCGTAAAGTTGAGCGATGGCTTCAAAGGACTCAGACGTGCCCGAGGTTGTCGTGGCAAGAAAAATTCTGCTGGTGTAGATCCTGTCGTTGAGGAAGAAATGTTCCAGTATGCAAAAAGATAATTGTCAACAGATGCTGTAAAGACAGGGCAACCCTCCCTGTACCTTGGGGTACACATATTTTTCAACAGCCCCTTTTTGACCTCCTGCACCATCCTCTCAGCCATCCCATTAGACTGTGGGTGATATGGAGGAATTAACGCATGATGAATACCATTCTTCCTCACAAACAACCTGAATTCCTCAGATGTGAATTGGGGCCCCATTATCTGAAACCAGCAGCTCCGGAAGGCCATATGAGCTAAATAGAGTTCTGAGTTTCGCTACAGTCACTTCTGCCATAGTTGAATGCATAAGAAACACCTCAACCCAGTTTAAGTGGGCATCCACAACAATTAGCAAATCACGACCTCTCACTGATGCAAAATCGACATGTACGCATTGCCATTTCCGTGTCGGCCATGGCCACTTTTGCAGTGGAACGTTTACAGCGGTAGACTGTACACTCTGGCAG
Source organism: Medauroidea extradentata (assembly GCA_003012365.1). Taxonomy (NCBI): domain Eukaryota; kingdom Metazoa; phylum Arthropoda; class Insecta; order Phasmatodea; family Phasmatidae; genus Medauroidea; species Medauroidea extradentata. The sequence continues at coordinate 5,823 of PNEQ01114189.1, forward strand.
CAGTGGCAAAACCTTACCATCTCTTCTATCTGGCTGTCCAGCCCTGGCCACCAAACGTGACTCCGTACTAACATTTTCATCCGTGTTCCCCCCGGATGTTCCTCATGTAACAGAGCTAAGACAATATTCTGTAAGGATGCTGGAATGACAACCCGGCGCCCCCAAAGGACACAATCGCCATCCACTGCTAGCTCTGCCCATTTACTAAAATATGGGGACAGTGGTGTGTCCGGGTTGTATTCTGGCCAGCCGCATCTGGTAAAATCTTCGACTATGGCTAGGATAGGATCTCGATTCGTTGCTCGCTTAATATCTGCAGGCAGCAAGGGCCTATCCATAATAGGTGCAAAATATTTTATTGTCTCAGTGAACCTGGACACTGGTGAAAAAAATAAATTTCTCAGACTCTAGAGGTTGGTTGTCAGCCACTGGCAGTCGTGATAGGGCATCAACATGGGGAATTTCTGCACCAGGTCTGTATCGAATTTCATAGTCATAAGCAGCCAATATTGCAGCCCATTGTTGTAGTCTTGCGGCTGCCATTGGTGATACGCCCCGTTGCTCACCAAAAATGGATGTGAGTGGTTTATCTCCAGAATGAACTTACGGCTATATATGTAACTATGAAATTTCTTTACCCCATGGATTATGGCCAAGGCTTCACGATCTAACTGGGAATAGTTCTTCTCTGCTGCACTTAGTGTCTTTGATACAAATCCAATGGGACAGTCCCCATCATCTCCAAGATGTGACAGAACTGCTCCCACCCCCGTTGAGGAAGCATCGCAAGTCAATACCAGTGGCCTGGCTGGATCAAAGTGGACGAGTAGACTACACTGTCCAAACCAGCCCTTACTCTCTTGAAAGAGTCTACGTACTTGTAGTGTATTTATTACACCTTAACACTTACATTTCTTGCTGCCTAGATAATAGTAAAATACATTGTATCTCCATGACACTGTCTCACTGCTGCTCCTTGTTGCGTAGGCCTACAACAAACTGATCCCGTAATGCTTGGTCCAAAAATGTCCCGTAGTTACAGTGACGTGTACATTTTCGTAGGCCCGCCACGAACTGTGCAATATTTTCCGTGCAGGTTTGCATGCATTGGTGAAACTTGTGTCTCGCTGCAATTACTGACGGCTCTGGCGAAAAGTACGTTCGCAATATCAAGACTAACTCGTCATATGATTTCTCCGCAGGTTTATTAGGCTCGCACAGGTCCCGCAGTAATTCGTAGGTCACTTTGCCGATTGAAGAGATCAAAATGGCCTTTCTTTTTCTCTGCCCGTCAGCATCGTCCTTGACATCGTTGGCAATGAAATATTGCTCTAGCCGCTCACCGTACGAAGTCCAGTCCTCTTCACCGGCTTCATATTTCTCTAAGAGAAATTTCGCCATCCTCGTCGCCAATTGTAGTGTATTTATTACACCTTAACACTTACATGTCTTGCTGCCTAGATAATAGTAAAATACATTGTATCTCCATGACACTGTCTCACTGCTGCCAACCTGGCAGCCGTACAATTACCTTGGTTGTATACATTACCTAGTAAATATCTTACACTACTCTTGTCTGTATCCCACTCCCAAGGCACAGTTTGCTTCAACAACTCGTAAAATGCACTTAGTTTGCTAGACAGCTGGGGAATAAACCGTCCATAGTAGTTCAACAAGCCACAATAAGCCCGTAGTTCATCCTTGTTGGCTGGTTCTGGTGCGTTCTTGATCACACTCAACAATCTGTCTGAAGGTCTCATTCCTGCACTATCAATCACACGCCCTAAGTAAGTGACTTGTGACTCGAAAAACCTGCATTTACAAGTTAATCTTAATATTGTGCTGCATGAACCGAGTCAACACCATGTCTAACCTTTCCCACGCCAGCTCAAAAGTGGGCCAAGCCACTAAAACATCATCCAAGTAGGCTACCACTCCTGGAACACCATTGACAATTTGATCCAACACTAACTGAAAAATTGCAGGGGCTGATGGCAACCCAAACTGCAGTCTTTTAAATCTGTATAACCCTTTTTGTGTGTTAATGGTTAACATTACTTGTGACTCCTCTGATACTTCCAACTGTTGGTAAGCAGATGATAAATCTAGAACTGAAAAACACACACACCCTGCTAGTGACGCAAAGATATCTTCTGGTTTAGGAATAGGATAGTAGTCTTTGTCTAGTACACTGTTTAGGGTAATCTTGTAAACCACACATAACCTCAACCCTCCATTAGCCTTTTCAACTAACACCAATGGTGTCGCCCAGTCACTTCTTGTCACTGGATAGATTATACCATCCTTAACCCATTTATCGAACTCCTGATATACTTGTTCCCGTAATGCATACGGTGCTGACTGCGCTTTATAAAACTTGTGTGTAACATTAGGCTTCAAATGTAAGGTTGCAGTGTAACCCTTATTTGTTCCTACCCCTGGCTTCAACACTTCAGCATACTTGCTTTTCAACTGGCTCACTACCTCTGCTGTTGTGATAGGCAAGTTTGCATTGACCTGAAAAATGGACTGCCAATCCATCTTCAATTGTTCCAGCCAGTCACATCCCATCAATGCTGGCATATCTTCACTCAGTTGCTTAACCACCAATAAGGGCAACTTCACTGATTGGTTACTGTGAGTCACCTTAACCATGACATGACCTAACACTGGTAGGCCCTGACCACCATATGTCTTCAACTAAATTGATACTGGTTTGCAGTCTAAATGGGGTAACTGCTGTTGGTAATTTTTCTCAGGTAACACACTAACAGCCGCACCTGTATCTAGTTACATTTCAATCGGCCGGCCATCAATGCTCAACTGCACCTTATAGCATGTAGGACTATTGCCCAATTTCAAAGTATACATAGAAAATGTAAGGTACTCAGTGCTCCGTGCCTCCATTCCCCTGAACTCCTCACTCAACTGTACTACCGCCTCGGATGTTACCTGATGCACTTTCCTGGGGGCGGATGCGGGCGAATCCTTATGTTTACCTTTTGTTAAACTCTGCCGTGCCAAGTGGTCCTTGCGGGAACAAGTATAGCACGTAATTTCCTTGAAAGGACAATTGTCCACTGCACGAGACCCCCTGCCGCATAGGAAGCACTGCAACTGATGGTCGTTTCCTGACACAGGTCGTCAATTGGAAAAGGTTACTTTTGCGACTTCATTGGTTGTCTTGTGGCCAAATTCCCAGGCATTTTTCTGTACGTCTCCTTGTTCCAATCTTACTGCCAGTTCATAGGCATCTTCGAATGACAGATCTTCCGATAACAATCGCTGGTGCATATGCTCATCGGCAATTCCAACCACTAGTTTGTCCCTCAATGCGTCGCTCAGAAATGTGTCAAATTTACACGACGTTGCAAGATTTTTTATTGCCACTTCAAATTTGGCTGTCTTTTCCCCGGGTTTCTGCACTCTACTATAAGAAGCATAACACTCCGCCTTCATGATTTTACGCGGAGTATAGTGCTCAATTAAAACTTTCACCAAATTGTCATATGACCTTGAGTCCACGCTGCCCGGAGATACTAGATCACTGAGCACCGCTAGCACCCTTGGTCCAATAACGGTAATAAGCACGGACACTTTACTGTCGTCTTTGATTTGATTCACCTTGAAATAATGCTTAAGCTGAAGCACATATGACGCCACCTCCTCATCCTGCGAGCAAAATTCCCCCACTCTACCTATTGCTGCCATTTCTTGCTTCCCAGCAGTCAGCTAATCAACAACTAATTAACACTACTCATTTAAAATACATCCGATCCTCGTCGCCAGTGTAATAATGTGACATACAAGAGCATTGTTTCGGCAGACCACCATTTATTATCTTACCGCCATGACTCGCTTAACAACAAGAACAGTGTTACCACCACCTAACCTTAGACAACTTACTTCCTAAATACAACACATTTCCCCTATTGCTACCACAATAAGAAATGTAAGGCAATACCTGTGGATGACTAAAGGATTAAAAACCTTGTGTGATCACAAAAGAGAACTTTACAAAGCCACGAGAATCAGTAACAATCCAGACATAGCCGATAGGTATAAAAATGTTCCAAAATTCTAAGAAATGTCATTAAAGAAGCAAAAAGGAAGTATTTTGGTAGTCTTATCAAAAACTGTGCACATAAAATGAAAACTACTTAGAACATTATTTAAAAAAAAAAAAGGTAAAACAACGGAGCCATTTTCAAAACTTCCCATATACAAACATTCACGACGTTAAGAAAATACCTGACTTTTCAAGGTTTTCCCAGCACTTAAAAAAATTTACTGCTATTCCACGAATTTCCCAATATCCCTGTTATATGGTTGCCCTGGCACAGTTCATTGTGAGTGTTTGTCTAACGTACTATCAAAATGGTTTCTTATCACACAATAAAAAGCATTGAAAATAACTTTACGAATATCATTGCAAAATGATATGAATTTATTGATATTCTGAAAATTATTTCATTTTTAGATTGCCAGCCTTTTTTTTAGTTGCATTAAACTACGGAACAATTTTTTGTTTTGTTTTACACAAATTTAAAAGTCATTTATTATAGCATGGCAGCACAGACCTTGAAATGTTGAAAAAGAGGTTTCATTTGTCATGTCTCTCAGTGGCAGTTTCATGTTTTGAATTTGAATATAACATACTGTGTAGCATTTATTTACATGATTTGTAACATCAGTGGTTGTCTTAAGCTTATTGCATCCTTATTATATAGATGTTAACTCAGTGTTATTTTTAATAATTAAGACTAGTATAGATTACAGCAATTTTTCAACACCTGTCTATTCAGTGAGTAAATATAGTAAATTGCAACTTTCTGAGTAAAGAAATTTAGATTGAAATATTTTACAGGCCATGAAAACAAAACTATGTGGCAATGTTTCTATTAACATGGAGTGAGAACATACAAACTGGCTGAAAATAGAACATTAAGCAGAGCATTTTTAAGAACTCACTTTGTCTCTGACTTCAAAAAAACTGCAGCTTCATCTGTAAATGTCTGTGGAACAAATGTGTTTCAGTTAAGATGAAGTATGCTCAGTTTACTAGCAAATTATATAAGCAGTCGTGTCATTTTAATTATTTTACTATTGCTGTGTGATGCTCCATTACTCCGAGTACATTAAAATAATTCACCAAATCATAACATTTATCCTTTCTTCATGTAATACAGATGTGCAGGGACAATAATCTAATAATGTGTTTCATGAACCCTCAGCTCTACTTCTGCCCTGTACGTTTCAAACAGTGTCAACAGTAATGTTATTATTGTGTAGAATATCAAAATTCTTCAGTAGCATTTTTTAAAATTGGCCTAACTTAAATGGTTTTGCAATCCATATTATGTGAACAATGTGATGACTTTTGAAGTCAAAGTGATTAAACCACATAAACTGACTATGCACAAACTATAAATGTAACACAGATATTTATAACATAATATATTTCTCATTGCTTAATCCACATAGAAAATAAACTATCAAAAATTGTATTCCTATTGCTTAGACATGCTCTGCAAAGTAAATGTATATATAGCCACTTACAGTTAACGTACAGCCCACTTACCAACTGGAAATTCAGGCCACCTGACTCCAAACAGCATGGCCCCGATCCTAATGCTCTTCATTAGGGGGAAGTTCATGTGAGAATTCATCATTCAGGGGTCCCATCAAGATGTCATCGAGCGGGTTGTCAACGTCTGGTGGGTTGTTAGGGAAATTGATGTTTGGGAGGGTTGATGTTGATCTGAATGTTCCCCAGCTCATTTGAGTTGACGTTGTTCTGTATGTTGTCCAGTTCCTTTGGGTCGACGTCATTCTAAATCTTGTCCAGCTCATTTGTGTAGATGCCGTTCTCAATGTTATCAAGGTCATTTGGATCAACGTCGTTTGGAATGATGTCAAGGTCATTTCAGTTGACGACGTTAGGAATGTTTCCCAGGTTATATGGCCCAATGCCGTTTGGAATGTTGTAAATGTCCTTCGGGTTGACACTGTTCTAAATGTATTCCATGAAGTTGTTGTGAGGGATGTTATTTGGGGAGATGCCATTTGGGGAGATGCCATTTGGGAGATGTCATTTGGGGGGATGTTGTTTGGAGGGTTGTCATCTTGGGGGTTATCATTATCAGCTGGAACCTCATTAGGAGGTAGATCAAAGGAATGTTCTCCCAAAAATGGTATTGGACACTCATCATGCCCATCGTATCGCCTCCTGAAAGTCATAGAAAACATTACTAGAAGGAGCTGCTGCTATCGCTGCTATTGACAAAACCACTGGCACATACCATGATACAAGTATAACTGAATCATATTTAATAGGATCTTCAGACAGCCAAGCACAGCCAGCCACACGTCAAAATTACCACTTTCTTTCGTGGGCATGAATTACATCTAAACACTAGGTACCGATGTCAGACTGTTGAAGTGTTGCAAATATTAAGGATACAGCTTCCTACTTATGTTTTTTGGAATATTAGTGTTAAGTCCTAAGAGGGGGAAAATATTACAAAGCCATCAACTAATATGTTGTAAATTTACTTCACTACTCTATGCAAACAAATTTAAGGTAATTTTGGCTAATTATCTACTTTAAGAAAATTGATTTAAGTTGATGAATTCCTCCACGGATTTTCTACCTTCTGATATGGTCACATTGTTTATGAGAGAAGGCAGGCTGCTCAATTAGCGAGACCTGCCTGTTGCCCACCGGGACGAAGAATTAGCGTGGTGAAGTGAGAAAGTCAGAAAAGATGACAAAATGAAAGGGTGGGGGAAACAGGAGTTCCTTGAGAAAACCAGCTGGCCAATGGCAACATCCATCACGTTTTTTCCCACATGCGAAAAGTCTAGGATAGAAACCATCTGGGATCGAACCAGGATTGCCTAGGTGGGAGGCAAGTGGTCTGACCCCTTGACCGACCACTGCATCTCGACTCTTCACGTTAATAACCAAGCCAAAATTTTAATTTGAAAACTAGGCACAGTAATAAATACAATGTTCAACATCACATTTATGTGACTCTTTTATGATATCCCTTCTAGGATTTCAAAATAATATTCAAGAAACAAAGCGACTATGAACCTGTACCTTTAATACAGAAGGGCATGCTACCACATTAGTTTATGTACCTATACACAATATTTACACTTGTATAAGACCTCTATTTTTTTTTACAAAAAAATTAGTATATAACTTGGGGAGGCTGTTATATACGAGGTAATTTGAATCATAAAATAATTTACATAACTTCAATTTTTACTGCTGACACATAACTAGGTCACAACTAAAATAATGAATGTTCCTTTTAAAAACACAAATTTTTTATTCAAAATAAACATGCTGCCTGTTACTGGCTCTCATGTAAACAAATATAGCTGCTCCATTTTCCTCTTAAGCCGCAGTACACAAAACTAAAATAAGAGCATTATCTTTCTAAGTCGTCATAGAATTCTATGCCAATTGAATGTTTTAGTGAGATTAAATCTCGTAAAAATTATTTGGATAGCATTATTCTTTATCTTGATGCTTCAAGCATAAAGTAAATACCTGTACAGAGATTTTTTTGCCACTAGTGTTATGAAATTATATTTTATTTTTCCAATTTTTGAAGCTCATAATTGTGACGACTGTTATACACAGACAGCTGTTATGTTCATGTAAACAGGGTAAGGTTTAGAAAAATATGAATTATGTTCTCGTCAATACAGGAGCCATCACTACCTTAAGCAGCAACCACATATATTTTTGCAGTTTTAAAAGACAGTTCGGAACTTGTGCTCACAACCAAATATGTGACTGTGCCCAATCCAACTCATCACTAGCTCTGCATCCAGGACAGTAGACATTGTAACAAATTTGAAACAACAACAGAGTGTAACCACTAGGTCCATTTACCACTTGCAAACAGTGTGTGTTGCCATGAACTGTAGGTGTGTGTTTGCAACAAGTGTGCAAAAATACGACTTGTAGATACCAAGATTCTCAAGTGGAGATAGCCTATTTGGTTGTTGCTTAAAATCAGGTCTCAAGTACTGGCGGGATGATACGAGGTGTGTAGTAGAAAACAGGATGACAGAAAAGAGGTTAATTTAAAATGTAACACAAATTATCATAATTAAATGATGTAAAGAGAATGAACAGATGGTAACGAAACAATAAAATTAGGACACAGAATTACAACTATAGGATCAGGAAAAATGTAAGCCAGCATAGGAATGGGAAATGTAGAGAAGAAGGGAACAAATTGGAGACAAAGAAACATATGACAGCACCAATTAGGAATAGAGAACAGTGTCAGGAAAGTAAACCAAATTAAAAATTGTAATCTGTGGGTAAAAATTCTCAGATGCCTCTCTTCAGAATATATGACTAATGAAAATACGGTATTGCCTTATAATACAGACTAATGTTAGAGATAGGTGTACTAGTTATAAATAAACATCAAAATTTGAGATTGAATTGTGAGTACCATCCGAAGCAAAAATTATGTGAAAGGAAATTGAAGAAACATGAAAAAATTATACTAGAAGCAAGAGGTAATATGTTTGCAGTTAAGTAAATGGCAAGTTCAAGAAGTTAACTTACTATTCAAATAAGAATGCCAGTAGATACATAAAGTGAAACAAATGCTGTGTCTGGGAATTTATGTTATAATTGTGTAGATAAATGTGAGTTACCTCAATTTGCACAATTATTTGTTTCTAATGTTACAGTAAAAGAGAAAGTATAAGAAATGTTTTCCATCTGCGTGCTTAGTGTTGAAAATGTAATTGACTGTTGTGTATGTGTACATAACTTGGGTTTTTAATTCATTGACTATAAGATATTTTGTTTTGTTGCATTTTCGAACCTGTTTGGGTTGGCAATTTAAAGGGGAAGTGCTTTCTGTTGGAGATTGGCTGTAGTCCATTTCACTACAGGGGAAGTTGCATGCATGTTCTGGGGTTGGAGTCTTCTGTTTTGGTTGAGGTGTACATATTTAGGCCTAGTTATCAATTACACATTCTGCTATGGAAAATTCTTGGCTTTATTTATATTTAACAATGAGCTGCTACTTTAATCATACTTCTTAATCTGTTACTAGCCCGTTGTATGTAACAGTTAGCAGTAGTGGAATATAATTAGAGATGGTGAAATTTCGCGACTTCAATGACCTACATGTTAGAATCAAATATCCTATGCATACTCAAACCCTGTCTATTCGTTCATTGTTTGCTGTTCCACTGAGTAGCAGCTAGTGGACAAATGGTTGAGACTTGAGTATGCATAGGATATTTGATTCTAACATGCAGGTCATTGAATTCGCGAAATTTTCCCATCTCTAAATATAATGCATTAATTGGAAAAAAAATTGTGATGAAGCGTAATTTTAGTAAGCTCTCTACTTTGCTATAATTGTAAAAACAGGCTTAGATAAATTTAGGATACTGTTGATTGATGGAAGGAATTATGAGGAGTGGTAGTTCAGAATAAAAGTTTTTATGAAAGGGAAGTGCTGGAAAACTTTGCAAAACCAATGTACGAATGGCTAGAAATGAAGCAGAAATTACCAAGATTTTCAACCAGTCACCTTTTTTGGGGCAAAATGGCAGGCATGAGACAGTAATGGACCCAGTGAGACATAAATAAGAATAAGTTTCAAATAAAACTGTGTAATTGTGTGATACAAGATAAATGAACACTGTAGACCAGGAGGCAGGATGTGTGGAAGAGGACAAAAGGAAGGAAGTGGAAGCACACCAAAGAATTTTAACACTGCACAAGACGAAAAGAATAATACACCTATGCACAGCTTCTTCATGTCAGCTTCAACATTTTTTTTTTTTTTTTTAATATATCAATAATTAGGTCAGTGATGTTAAAACTCCTACATATGATATATGTACTCCAAATAACAGTGGTCAATGTGAAAGTCAACAAATTTTGCATCAAGAATGTGTTCCTGGTATAAAACTTAAAGTACAACCTGATGTCAATATCTAAATTAGAAAGCTAGGGTTTTAAATAAGTGTTTGAAAATGTAAGTACATTATTTATAAGGATCATCAATTACATTGTTGGAAAAGGAGCAATTACTTTAATTTTTTACCATAGCAATTTAATTTTGTGGCCAATTTTTAAAATTTTTTAAGGTTTCCGAGAGCATATTTGTAAAATCGCCACTTTCGTAAAATCTGGAGTCTAGTGTAATTTTAATTTAAAATGTATTTATTTTAAGTCTGTAACTGTTCTACATTAACTTTAAGCATAAACATAATTTAAAATAAAAAAAAATTGGAGGGATGAGTTCGAATTAATTACCTTGGGACCTACGACTTTGTGGGTAAATATAAGTTTCTATAGTGCGGCAAGTTATATATGAACCTTGTATGTTATCGCTGTGTGCATGTTGGCACCATTCATTCTAACGACTTCAAAATTTTTATAATATAATTATAGACTATCCTGCCAATGATGTTACACGTTAATTTTCCTTTGGTTAGAAAATTAATTGTTTAAAAAATATTTAAACACTGTCCTGTCCCCTGTTCACAGAAAAGTGCAGGGTATAATGTAGTATGTAACAAACTTTTTTGTTATTGGAGATAGATGGGGGTACCAGCAGACGGAAGAAAGAGAAAACTCAAAACTAATGCACTGCAGATCAGATTTCAGATTCTCCTGGCTTTATCTATCATCACTTATTGTTGTCAGTGCGAACAAGCGGAATGTACACTTCCCAAACATTCTATCAAGTTACAGTACTTATTCTCCTGTACCAGCCATGTATAGAATAGTATTCTGAGTGCTTTAGTGGCTCTGCCTTGCTTACATATGTTTGAAACCTGCAATGACCTGATGTTCGGCACCAAATT
>PNEQ01114190.1:5271-16837 GCA_003012365.1 Medauroidea extradentata
GCTTCGCGCCGCAGAGATAGTTTAAAATTTCACCGACAGATGGCATCAGAGTTAGGTTTTCGCCGCATTGCGTCATTCAGTTTGTTTTTCCGTTGTGTAATGAATATGGGTTTTTGATAAACACATTCAACGTCGTCGTTCATTGCAGTATGTTGAACGGAATTTTAATTCTTGAGTTGCGTGTGTCGTGTGTTTTTTTTTAGTGACGGTTTTAATTTAAAAGTTCGAATATACTGTGCATGGATTTACGAGATTCGTAACGGTAATTAATAGCGCCGTTAGAGTAGACGCAGAGAAACCAGTGTTATAAGACGTTAACTCGCAGGTATTTATAACTAAGATTACTACCTACTGAGTATAGCATGTATTCAGCTCCCGCGCATTTACAGTAATGAGTACACATTGTAGCTAAAATTTATCGGAGCACTTTAACGTAAATGTAAACATTGTACAAGCCTATGTAAATAAAAGCACGTGGCAATGTTGATGTTTACATGTAGCGGAAAGATATAAACTGGCAGAAAATAGAAATTAATCAGGGCTTTTTTTAGTGCTCACTTTATTCCGAATCACCTATAGCATGCGATTATCCATGTTTTGTTTGATGTCATCAATTACCTGTAGAAGTGCTGTACACGTGCTAAAACCTTTCCTGAAACCAGACTATATGTCAACCAGCAGATTATATTCGCTTATGTATTTCGTAATCTCTTGGTGAGCAATATATTCCAGAGCTTTGGAAATAGTTGGGAGAATGCTTATAGGCCTGTAATCATTGGCACACCGATGATTTTGTATCTTAGCGATGGGTTTTACTATTGCCAGTTTCCACTGAGTTGGAAAACTACCCGTGATTAACGATTGATTGAATATATTTGTCAAGGCTCCAAGAATGAACGGCGAAGCTAAATTTATTATGTCTATAGACATTTTGTCATCACCTCGTGCTTTAGTTTAAATCGTTTAATAGCCTTACGATATCGCATCGGAATTTGTCTAGTGTCTGTTAACAAAACTTTGTTCAGAGACGGCATTTGGTAGCTGTACGGGCGCTTCAAGAGTTCGTGTGATCCACAACTGGCTTCATTTCCCGCCAGTTTATTCTCAAACGCGATCCAGTGACGTCAGCTAATCAAGCAAATCACGTCACTGCGAGTCGGTGAAGGGAATTTAATAAATTGCGAGTCGTTGTTGTGTCCGTGACTTTCAGAAGCGCTTTTAACTGCAACATAGACAAATGACTGAGAGAACAGCGAGATCTGCCTGCGAGACGTTCATAGCACATGCCTTTACTTTGGGTTCAGAGAATAGAAGAAGTTGCGCAGGCCTTCCAGCAAGTTGCCTCGCCGGCTACCAAATTAGATAACTAAACGGTCTTCTTGTGAACCAAACAGCTGTGAAATAATTTCCTGTGGTTAAGAGTCAGCCTCCTTCTACGTGTTGATTTATATAGGTTTATGTTGCCTTCATTTGTTTCACGGCCAAACATTCCAGAAGTACCACCATGGAAACATAGCTATTGATCTTATATTTCAGTAAACATATAAGTAGTGAACTAATACTTCATAAATATGTCTTTGTTATAAACCTTAAAAAATAACAGGTTTTGTTAAATTTTGTATACAAAATAGATGTTACGAAGATTTTATGCGTCTACTGAAAAGTAAGATCAATATCTATGGTACCGTTGTGGTACTTTTTGGAATTTTCGGTCGTAAACGAAAATAGGGAAGGATAGCCAATAAGTCAACCTGTAGAAGGCAAACTGACTCATAATAAGATTATACAAGGTCTGTTATTTTTCTCAGTTTTCAAAGAAAGATGTAGGTTTGTGAGATCACATTCTTATTTGTGTGTCTGTGTGTGTGCGCGCACGCGTGTATGTTCCTTCTTAAAAACTTTTGAATACGTGGACCGAATTTTATCAAACTTGCTACTCATACATCACTTAGTAATGTGACCTGACTTGTTCATGTTGTGATCATATTTTCACAACGGTGGCCACTTGGATATTTTTTAGCACGTGAGTTATCTGAACAATTATTTTTCAGAGATTCATTAAACTCTGTACGCATACAGTAAGTACTAAGCAAGGTAAAACTACTATAGTTAATGTTGTTTTTACCATGTTCTGAATTCATAGGTTGCCATTTTAACATTTCTTGTTCACATGAGATATGAGGAGATTATGAGGATTTCATCAAACTCGGTACACTATAATGCTGTTTATTAATGCTGTGTTTAGAAATGTACGTCGCCAAATGTTGAAGATTTCATGACATTAGTACATAATATTTAACACATACATTTCAAGAACTACCTGACCATTATCAAGTAAATTTTATATTTATATACATTGTTATCCAAATTTTCATTTGACTAATAATTTGTACTGTTGTTACACCACGTCAGAACATAGCATTATAAAAAATATCAGATATTACTTCATATTTCTAGATCTACATGACCGATTTTTAACTTTAAGGGTTAATTTCCACCCCCGTTGAGCAACTTAGGCTGATTCGCTCTGCAGGTAATTTCTAATTTTCTCTGTAATTTTCGTTTTCGTTTCTTGACACCTTAATCCGCATCGCTGCTTAAAAATAACATAACCCTACTGCTTCTGTGAAAGAAAAATGAACTACGTCGTGTTGAGCGAACTTTAACTTCAATATTTGCGGAAATTTCCGGCATAATGATGTGATGTGATGCTGGTACAAATGCGAGAATTGGCTGTGTTTTAAAAAAATAAAATTGCTTTTTATGCTGGCTACACAACTTTAGGTAAGAGACACAGTGTCGCTCTACAAGTGGAAGAAAACATTTTTAAGCTACAAGAGACAAAGTTGGAAACAATATTGCAATAACATGTGACGAGGGAGTCCCGTTTTTTCTATAAATGTACATTTCACTGAGCCCATGCACTGAACACACTAACGAATGATTAAGTCAGTTAAAACGTAAAATGAAATGTTATGACAACAGCAATAATTTTAGGAAACAAAGATTGTGCAATATTTTTCTACGGGAAAGCCCAAAATGCAGATGGATCTGTAACAAGTCCGTAGCGCAGCAAACATTTCAGAAGTATTGTAAACATTAAAGTATTTAGAGTAAATATTAATGCATAAAAAATAATATATCTCTTATAGCTTCATCGCAATGAAGTTGACCATTATTATTCATTTCAATTTTTTTTTTAAAGTGTTGTATCATAATATAGATTTTCTTAAAAGAGTGTCTAAAATGTTGTCGCGAGTTTGATATAAAAATTCAATAATAAAACCAATTCTCGGAGACCTTTAGTTCGAATTTTCGTCATCACTGCATACTTCTTCCAATGTATCAACCGATGGGAATAGATAAACAAATTTTTCTCGGCGAAAATGGCGTTTCATTGTTCTGTTAAGTACTAACTTCTTCAAACTCGGTCTAGTTGGATATCTTCTTCCAGGACTTGGTCCGGTAGGGTATGGTTTCCTGCGGCTCGGTCGAGCAGGAGAGTTCGTATTGCTGAAGTTTAAAGTCAATGCTTTCCTAATCTGTTCCCTAAACTTTCTCGGACTTAAATCCGGATCCTCATTGTCTTGCGTTTTTATCTCTTTAGATGTAGAAGCACTTTCTTCCAATGATGTTTGTTCCTTTATTTCGACCTCTTTTTCTCCGCTGGAACTAATGCCATTTTCTTGCAGCATGAACCCTTTCGTTACGTCACAATCACGCTTTGTATTTGTATCTCGTGCGCTTATTTCAACGTGTGCCTGCATCTTTGTAACTGGCACTAGTCTCGTCATGGACTTTGCAGACTTTTCCTCCACGACACGAACTTTTGTGTGCGTTAATATTGCGGCCCTTTCCTCTACGTATCGTACTCTCATTTCTGTAGAACTCAAAACAGTTTCCATGTCTCGTTCATTGGTGTCGCTGGAGTCTAGTTCTATTCCTTTCACTGTTTGCTTTGATACTTTAGTGGAGCTGGAAGAATTTTCTGAACCATCACATTGTGTTCTCTGGCTAAAATGTGAAGATATTTCCTTCGTATCGTGTATTTCCCCTTCGGTAAATCTGGATAACTTTCCCTTCACAATTTCCCACTTTACATAGCTTTTATTTGTTTTAGGTATTTCCTTCAGTCCATACTCTTCTTCGTTGCTGGAGCGTAAAAACTGCTCATTTTCTTCAGCCTCTCCTCTCTCAAACATTTCTTGATCACTTACTTTACTGAAACTTGTCTCCGACATTTCCTCTTCTGCTCCGACATCCCGTCTAGTAAATTCCTCAGTTTCCTGTAGAATTATTTCATTGTAACTTGATGGCAGTACTTGAAATTTTGTTTCTCTGAGGCTTGAAGTTTGTTCCAACTTATGCTCTTTTTTATTACCAGATGTTGTGCTGGGCTCCTGAAAGTCACGTTCGTTTGTCTCTTTGACTTTTGATGTTTGTTCCTTTACCTCTTTCGTTTTATTTTCCGTAGTACTTGAATCATTTTGCTTTTTCTCTTCCCTTTTTATTTTACACGATGTTGAGACATTTCCCTTAATTTCTCGCGTACTTTCTTCCATGGAACTTGGATAAATTATTATTCTCGTTTCTATTGGCGTCTCCTTTGCGTCTGAAACATTTTCCTCTATCCCTTTACTTTCTGTTTCATTGAAATTCGATGCCTCTTCAAGTATAACTTGTTGTGTTAGTCTTCTCGACTTTGATGACTTCACCCGCATATTGTTGTCTTTTCTCCTGCCGGAACTACGAGCATTGTCAACTATTAAATCTCTTATTACCTTCGAACCTAAAGTCTTCGCTCTCTTCTCTTGCTCGCTCCACCCGCTGAAGCCAGGAGAATTTTCCACAATCTCATCCATTTGTTTCTGCTTGGTAACTGAAGCCGTTTTCATCATCCGTGGTTCTCCTGCCTCACGGCAAGTATTGTCCATGCTTTCCAACGCCTGCAATTTGAACCTGAAAGTTCCTTTTATTTTCCCATCTTCTTTTTGTAATCCCATTCTCTCTAGTCTGTCAAATGTCATAGGTGATGCAATAGCTGTTATAGTATCAAGAAAATCATGTGAGTCTGGTGAACTTTCCTGATTTTGTTTTTCTTCAGTCTTAGACTCCATATTGTCTTTGAACTGCCAGTCATACACTGGAGGTGTCCCCGTAGCCCTTCGTTCTGTGGACTTCATATTGTCTTTGAACTGCCAGTCATACACTGGAGGTGTCCCCGTAGCCCTTCGTTCAGTGGACTTCACCGTAGCTCCTGTTGCTCTTGGCTGCGACCGAGACCTCTCTCGTCTGGGTTGCAACGTACTTCTTTCTTTTATAGACCTCAGCGGAGTTTTCTCGCCTGAGTATTTCGATGCTTCACATGTACACACACATACACATACAGGTATATCATACTTATGTAAAATTCCATATTTCTGTGCTAGCATAGTGTGTTCTGGTTTGTCTCTTGTCTCCACGAGAAAAGGTGCAACTGCACGTCTGAAAAAAGAACAAAGCATTTGTAAGTACACGCAACTTTAGGAAAACAGTAATGTTTAAATTAATTTGCCTCGAAAAAAAAATAACAATTCACATTCAAATACAATTAGTGCATAACCCTTATTTTGTCATTTTTTAATCTACTTGTGTTATTTATAGAATAATTAAGTTGTATGTACTAAAGTAAGTAATGTGAATGATAAGTTATAGAGAAATCATAGCATATGCAGTGGTCTTCAAACTTTACGTTTGATGTGCTGTTTATTTCCATTCGAACTTTCTGCGCATCACAAAATTAGACGATTCTGCAATCAAGTAGTGTCAAATATTCATTTTTGGCATTTATATAGAGTAATGATTAAGGCATTTTATGGGTGAAGTTTGTTTGAGGCATTCGTACTGCATGACTAAGAAATGCTTTTTATATTCTGGTTTCTCATGATGGGTGTTCGAGGGTTTTGAAGTCTGTATAAGGACAAGGCAGGTGTATACAAGATTTTGACAATGATCATTAGGAAATAAAATTAAATATCACTGCAGCATCGCATATTGGAGGCATAAGTAAAATGGAAATAATAATGAAGCATAGTAGATATACTTTTAAGTCTAATTATGTATTTTGAGTTATGAAGTGTTTGAGATTTTTATATTCGCATTATGACTTTTAAAGTGTCACAAAGATATAATACTTTATATGGTTCTTCTATGCTTAATAAGTGTGATGTACGAAACCATCTGTTAAAATATTGATGAAAACTGACAGGTAAATTTCTATATGGAGCCTGCGAAATATGAATTAATTATCAGATTTGAATTTATGCATTACTAACCAAATGCAAGATTATTAGAATAGTAATTACCGTATTCTATCCGCCGAAACTTCATCATCTGAGCCTGGCGATGATGGAGGGGGCTGGACCTAAGAGAAAACAAAATTTTAAAATTACTCAACTCCAGGCATGTAGCACTATCTTGCACTGATTTTGGTGACACTATAGGAAATGTCGTGACTGTAGAGATCTAGAAAGTCCGTGGGTTTAGTGACATACAAGGTGGACTTCACATGTATATACGCACTCAAACATACATAAGCTGCTTATCTGATTGCAGACACAGAGATTCGCTATTATTTGGGACATTTGTTTTGTGCGGAAATATTTTTGCCCGCTCTTGATTTCAGTGAATTGCCTTCTCATCTGAAACTCATCTTTGGTTCCTGGTCCTGGGTCTCAGATAGGAAAAGTTTCTCTTTTGAATGGGACAGTCAGGATAGCGTTTCTGTGAAGCCAAACTTGACTAATTACCAAACCCTAAACCAGCATAAGGGTTTCAATCATCTAGACAATGACGTGGGCGCGAACTGCTGTGTTTTTAAACGAATTCAGTCGTGAAATACTTTCGCGAAAATCAGGTGTCCATATTTATAACTGAGGCTGTACTCCAGCAACATACGTTGCCCTTCTATGTTACATAATGTTCGGAACACGTACGCAAATACAACGCTATATCAACACAGTGCGCCAACTTAAAAGACTGAAAACTTTATTTTTATGGAATCAGTCAGCATCGTTTTTGAAGCAACTAAATGGCTCTAATAAGGACACACAAAATTGCTATATTATTGTGTTCAACGTTTATCTGCTCAACAAAGTTATTTATATACGATGAAGATTGAATTCATATAAACGAATTTTTTCTTACATTTAAGTTGGTGCACTATGTTTATACTAATTGCAAACGGTATGTTTTCCAATAAAATAAGTAATATCAGTGGTAAAAATATTTGACCAAGTTTTTTATTTCGGAGGACAACTTAAACTATTAAGTAAATATGTGGAATAAATTGTATTCACAAATTGAATTACGTTCATAGTTTGCAACACATTACTGAAACTAATCTTACTTATTTCTAACCGTTTTATTACCAACACTGTCCCAATATCCAACAGAAATTGGGTCGCGGTGGCCGAGTGGTCAGACCATTCGCCTCCCATCGAGGCGATCCTGGTTCAATTCCTGGCGGGGTCGGTCCCCGGATTTTCGCATGTGATAATCGTGCCGGACGATGCCGCTAGTCGGCGGGTTTTCTCGGTGATCTCCCGTTTTCCACGCCCCTTCATTCCGGCACTGCTTCATACTCACATCATGTCACCCCTCACCAGCGCTAAAGACCTCGATGTTGAGCGCTGACCAAAATCTCTCACTCACTCACTCACTCCAACAGAAAACAATGGTTTAAAGTTTTAAAACTGTTGTAATCAATTATCAGTAAATACCATTTATACAGTTAATTAAATCTGCTGTAATTAGTAAAAATATCACTCATTTACTTCAAGCTGTTGTGACTAGTAATCAGTAAAAAAAATACTCAGTTTATTGTATTAAACTGATCTTATCAGTTTAAATTATTGATTTTATTTTGTTCTAAACTTCTCTAATCAGTAGAGCCACGATTTTATGGCGAAAAGATTTTTGCAACATTTGGTTTCGATGCGTCATGTGCACACCTGCAGCACTGCTACATCGTCTGTAGTTGGATGATTTTACCCTCACTTGCCTTGGCAAATTACAGACGTACAGACTAATAATAATCTTATTCTGATTGGTGCAGTCAAATGAGAAACATGTCTGAACATAGACACGCTGCCAATAACCTTGAAGCAGAATTGCCGATGTGCACGTGAGACACTGAAACAAAGTGTGGCAAAAATCTTTTCGCGACAAAATCGTGGCCCTACTAATCAGTTGTTAGCAAAACTATTGTTTTAATTTTTTTAAACTGCTCTAATGCGATATCAATAAAATTACTGATTAAATTTATTAAAACTGTTATAATCAGTAATCAGTTAAAACACTTAATAGATTTTTAAAAATGCTGGAATCAGTAACAATTGAAAAACCACGGATTAAATTTTTTAACACCCGTAATCAACATGAAAATATTCACTGAATTATTTTTTTAGAACTTCTCTAATCAGTAATCAGTAAAATCAATTACTAAAAGTTTTTTATATTTATCGATTTAGCAATCAGTAATAAAAACCCGGATTAAAATCTTCAAAACATTCTAATAGTAACCAGTAATAAAACCACCGATTTAATAATTGCTCATGTCTGTGATCAGTAAACCACTGGTTATCACTGAATAATTAATGATTTCGTTTTAGAGTGTAAGATTTACCAAGAGTATCTGTTCTCTCGAGGACACTGCCTGCCTGGAGAAAAACAGCGCGTTTGACGCTCAGATGCGGTATAGCAATAATGGCGATAACGACGCGATTGTATAGTAACACATCGCCCTTAAACGCAGACGCTGAACAGGTGATCTGCTTTAAGTAAGGAACTTAAGATCAGATTTCACATAGGTCACGTTGAAAATACTGCTTTCTGTTTTCTTCGGTTGTTTATGAACGCTTCTTTAAAACATGTAAAAATAGCTCTCTTAAGCAAAATATTACCCTTGCGATTAACTAATAAGTAATTGAGTTGTGACGTATAATTATGACGTTATTAGTACACGTATTTTTAAAATCTAAAATGGGTATTCATTACTTTACAGTTACCTTGTAATAAATATATAAAAACGGAAGACCTGGCTGCAAGAACCAGATAATGACAAAAACTGAAGTTTTGAGATAAATGAGAAAAATAAAACATTTCGTTAGTATGTATTATGTTATAAAAAAATTAAAACGTGTTTCCATGAAATGTAAGTAGTCATCAACATGTCCCAAGTTATTGAACCAACGTTTTATTGATAGATAGGCAATTATCATAAATATAAGCGTTGGGCGTGTACAGTCTCCTTGCACTAAAGTTATTTTCAAACGTTCATTAAAATTATTGAATACGAAATAATATACTGTTTTCATCAACATAAATATATTTGTTTCATAGAGTAATACTTCTGCTCTAGTGTAGAGAAAAATTTTACATAAATAAAACCTGTCTTTAAAAACGGTTTCTAAATACGTAATATCACTGTTTGAAATATATCTACTGCTTGCTCACATGCAATTTTCAAACACACCCGTTCGAGAATAATATTAGAAAATCTCATGTAAAATAACTAATGATGACAACAAATTTTTTTAAAGACAATTGTTTTAACACGCAGGAAAATTGTTTAACATGAAAATAAATTAGATTATAAAACGGTTACAATTCGTTCACGTGACTGTCTGTTTGTGTGTTTCAAACACTAAATTCCAAGAATAATATTAAAAAATATTTGTATGTAATATGAATAATCACCATAAATGCAATTTTGCATAACATATACATACCACAACATGCGTAAAATATTTCTGTTCTTTTAAAAACTCTCATTATCTGTGTAAGCGACTTTAATGACTGTAATAAACGTCATTGTCTGACCCTACATATATTGTGTAAGGTTGTGTGAGAGGTAGTTGTATTACTTCACGTGCACATTTGGTGCGAAATTTGGTGCGTTTAATTACGTCACTGTATTTCTTTCTATTTATTGGTACTCCTAGTCGGCTAAACTGTCTGGTATCTCGGTATTTAGGTATTGGTTTATTTCGAAAACTTGACAAAACTTTATAAAATATCAACCGTAGACGATTATAAACGTAGTCGTTTCTGAACTAAACGCCCAAACAATCGGAAATAATACTAATGTTATTGTGTTGTGATTTTTAATAATTCGTTACAATTTTTTAACTAATCGATAAATATTATGACGGGACATGTTTATTAATGCTGACGAATAAACATCTTGAATATACTTGTCGTTCATATCATTATATCTTTGTAGAATGTTTTCCTGCAATTCCTTGGAGATGTTGGATATGCATGTTCTCTAAAATGACTCTCTGCAGATATTTTTATTGCGGGAACATTTTTTCCTGACGTTGAAGTAGGTGCTTCAATTCTTACAATATTTATTTTACTTAAACTTCCTTTCCATCGTTCTTTAATAATCGATATTTTCTTAGGTTTCGTTGGAAAGCTTGCAGCAGAACTCGTACCGTTTGAAATGCATACCATTTCTAAAATCCGTTACGTATTACATTAGTCATTGAATTGATATTACAAATATTAATAATTCCTTTCAATTACATAGTTATGTATTGTTTGTATAACATCAGCGTTACTTACCTCACTGTGAACATGTAAACTTGAAGCTGTAAACATTCCTCCTTCACTCTCGGCCATCTTGTTAACGACTGAGTGCGAGACCAGGATAACTCACGCAAATGTTTCCTTATTGCGTTCAGAAAGAAGCAACTTAAATTTTCGGACCATCAGACGCTGGAATAAAAAACTAAATCCAATATTCAAACTGTTGTCTGATAGAGGGCAGTTCTGTCCTCAAATCTGTTTAAAAATAATTTATCCAAATAGTAGTTCTTATATGGTTTTTGCAAATCAGGTCTTCGATTTGCGAATAAATTTTTTGGAATTTTAATAATGTTTAAGTATTGTAATAAGAACTTCTAGTGATTTAAATGACATTGACGCTAGGATTCGTAACGGAAAATTCAAACGAGGCATTGGTGTTTTACGTATTATTTATTTGAAGTTGGGATACATTGCACATTTAATTTATCAATACAATTAATATTGTATTATATGAATTAGATTTTTGTTTAGAAATTAGTTAGATTGAATTAAGAACAGTAGGTAATATTTTACGGCAAGTACAAAAAAATATTATAAAATTAAGGGCTCTTCTGACCTTAGGTAACAATAAAGATAAACGCTATCAATGTCTCGAGTTATGTACGGAATTAAATTCAAAATAATTTTCTCATGAAGTTTGAAAAATTATTTTGAAGAAGAAATTTTGTCACAAAAATTAATAATTTCGTTATGAATTACTGTTTCACTGTTGGCGACAAATTACAGGTCAAGTCAGTAATAAGTGTCCCAATATTTAAGTAACGGTTTTAATTTAATTTCTCCCTTATTGATAGTGATATGACGTAAAACATGCGTTCTGAAGCAGTCGATCTGAAAGTGTACGTGCACAACTAAAATCCTCACAAATGCTACATAAATACAGTTGCAGCTACCAGTTATGCTGTCTGGGCGTGGAACATAAAGCAGTTATCCA
>PNEQ01114191.1:0-16733 GCA_003012365.1 Medauroidea extradentata
TTCTGAACTAAGCCTTTCTCTTAGTAATCTTATTGCACTAAACAAAAATAGTTAACCTATGTCAGCCATCTCAAAAATAAAATAAATTTAACAGATAAAACTCAGAAAATAGAATACTCGTAAAATTAAATTACAATGAACACATCTGACGTGATAAAATAGTATAACGGGGCTTAAATTTGGTCATATGTTACAACAGCGTCGCTGCTCGGCTGCACATGCTTATCTCAAAGTCACTTTTGCGACCAAAGTTATTAAAGAATTTGGATGATTTTTTTTTTGGTTCCTCGACGGATGGTTTATTAAGTTAGTCTGCAGTGAAGTAAGTATGTACTGCGGCCAGAGGTAGCATTTTTAATAGACTTACATTACAATTTATATTCCATTTTATCAGTTACTTTGTTATTTAATATATATATGTGTATATATATATATATATATATATATATATATATATATATATATATATATATATATATATATATATATATATATATATATATATATATATATATATATTTATTATTATTTTTTTTTGAAGGTTCCTAAAAATCTTTTCATTCATTCGCTGTTTTCATTATTCTTGAATTTGTTAAACCGTGTCTCTACTGTAATCTGAGGTCCCCCACCACTCCATCCTCACCAAATGCATACAACCTTGCTCTCACCATTTACCTGCTGTCTTCTGAGGTGAGTACATGACATTATGCTTACACACACATGCACACAGAACAAGAATCTCACTCATACAAAAATAACAAGCAGTAGATATATACATGTACATTCAGCCATACTTGCATTCACTCATTTATATACAGTAAAACCTCTTTATAACGACCCCTCACGGTTCCCGAGATAAGGGTCGTTATAGAGAGGTGGTCGTTACAAGATTTCAGACCCATTTGGAACCTCTATATGTCAAAATAGGCCGTTTTTGCATTAAGTCCATGTTCGGTCATCTTAAGCAATAATAAGTCGTACATTTAAACTTAGCTATAAACGAAAACTATGACCAGGCGTCGTTTAGAGAAAAGGCGATAGTGTATTCTACTCTCGGGGCTTTTCTTTTACGCCGTGAACGCTTAGAAAGTCACGCGCTGTGAGGTTACGTGCCGTGTCGCTGCTTGCTTGTTATCGGCCGGCCGGGAGGATAGACTATGATGAGGGGGGGAGGTAAGTGCCGGAGATGGCTGCGCGCGCATGCGCGATCAATACCACAGCCACAGCAGCTGTCCTAGTCTGCGCGTCACAATACAAAACGAGTACCTTGTTTTTTTTTTAAATAAAATTTACGGTACGAAATTTTGATGAGCATCATTCATAATAAAGGACACTTCCTCGCAGCGAAGCAGCGATCGATGCAATTGGAGCGCGTGCCGAGATACTTTGTCTCGCCAGCCTACAAGTCGCTGGCGGAGAAAACGAGGATCTAGGTCCGCATGCTTACATCCTTTGTCTCGCAAGTACACAACTCTCGGGCGGAAAAAACGAGGATCTAGGTACCGTACCACACACTCATCTGTCTACCATCTAGTGCTAGGCTGGCTGGCGACAGCGCACAGGAATGCAACGACCTTGCAAGCACCTGTTGTGGCCCGGCGCTGCCATGTAGTGCGCGGCGTGCTTCAGTCCTGCGTTGCCAAGCCGCGTACACCTGTCGGCAACTGATGTCGCCGTGCATTTTCTTGGCTCTTGGGTGCGCGGAAAGCAGTAGTAGCCAATGTTATTCGTTTATTTGTCTACTATGATGTTAATATGACGGTAATAAATGCATTGAAAATATTTAAACTGCGTTTTTAATGTTTCTGGCAAAGGAAAAAAATATTTTTCTGTCTTTTTTTTTTTCAAGATATTGTACTTTCAAAACCATGACTCGTCTTATATGTGGGGTCGACCTATATACCGACAAATACGGTAATCGTAACCAAATTGAAAGCCAAAATAACTGCGTGGGTCGTCAATAATCGTTTACAAACTCAAACCAAATAAATTGCTAAATTGAAATCGTGAAAATCAAAACGTAATAAGTCGTCATAAATCGTAAAACACCAAGAGATATCCAAAAGTCGCGCAATAAAGACTTTATAATAGAGCAAACAGAGAGCGTGCAGCGTATCTAACAGCAAGCAAGAGAACACTGGCACGTGAACAAAGGTGGAGAATGCCGAGCGCGCCACGTATTCACGTGAGGGGAAAGGAAGATAAAAGTACCGTTACGACAGGAGAGGGGAAGGATGAGTCACCGCTTGCGGCGTGGAGTGGAGTACAGTTCTCACCACTATAAACGCAACACGGCGCACAAAAACCTATTTTTTTGCCGATTTCCTTGAAATTTGAGATTTAAAAAAAATTAAAAATCACGGTTCCCCAAAAACTGGTCGTTATAGACAGGTGGTTGTTATAAAATGGGTCGTTATAAAGAGGTTTTACTGTAACTAAACACACAATGCTATATACATTCATGAAGCAATACATGCAATCACACATACATGCACTTTGTCATTCATTCAAAAATGCAGTGTCACAAACACAAAATTCTCTTTACATTTAAAGGTCTACATAATTTTCCATTAGAAAAATATTTACAATCATCCTACTCTCAGCCACTCATACAATAATACATATAATGCTATATACATTCAATCACATTCACTCATACATTTGTTCAATTATTAATATACTTCCCAATTGCAAAGTGCAGTGGCTAGTAGGTACTTGCAAACTTAGAAGCACAACATACAGTGTTATAATGACGCCATGTAAGTATTGCACCGTGGTAGAGTACATATAACACTGTGAAGTCTCGGATAAGCAACACCAGTGTGGAGACAATAAGTGGATAAATTTAGGACCATATGAGTTTCAACCCCTCTACTCTTGAGCAATGCTCTAAACAGATTTCCATTCCATAAATTCAATTTTTTACAACAACAAGCAATTTAACTGTCATTCTTCCATTGTTCCATTGTGTTGTTGTCAACATTGCTTTGTCTGTGTGTTATACCAGGCATTCCTGCCAGAAACTTACTAATACCCCCCCTCCCCATGATCATAGTAAATTTCATGTTTTACGACCACAAGAGTTACAACCACTGAAACTAAGGAACAATTCTTACGCAAATGAAGCTAACTGTGTCCTGGACTGCCAACATCATATTATCATTGTACACACTGTCTCTATAGAATTCAAGAAATGAGATACACGTGCATGTTAAATAAACATTTGTGAAGTTATATTGAGATTAATACACCAGATAAACATTCACTATACTGTACTAAAGGTCTCATGTACATTTACATTACCACAATATTTCATGTAAAGTCATTACTAGTAGTAACTCGAAGCATACTGTAAATTAAATACTAAACCCAGACACACTGCCCAAACTACTAAACATCAAATATGTTTGGAAAGATTATTGTTTATTCTTTTATTCTTGAATTCATTTAGAAGCTCTATATTTCAAAAATAATTTTAACTAGTTAAACTACTGAAAGTAACTAACTTATGAGTAGCTCTTGATGCTTCTTTGCTTCCATTACATAACACAGAACCTTGTAGGCAACTCTTTTAAGGAGGGTAAACCATACTTATTTGAACTACATTACAGCAAGTATTCATTTCTTGTTGAATTACTAACATGCATTTTATTTTTTTTATATTCAACAAAGATCACACATTTCAGTCTCTAATGCCAGTATGTTTAAAAAAAAAAATTCAGTGTCCGTATTTTCAGTATGATATTCAGGCTTGTCAGAAAGGGTAAAACAGCTTTTTTCAGACTAGCATCATGGGAATATACAAACCTCCTAAATGTGAGTCCAACAAGACATGCAAAACTCTCGTTATGTTTTACGGCAGACTGAGTTCTGGTATATTGTACATCAATTTGACAGTTTCTAATGGCTAGCAGTTTGTGTGAGTGGTCATAAAAATAATAAAAATTTCTACTGTTAAAGAGTAACCAATCTCCTGCAAACAAGTCATACATAAAAACTGTTTTTAATGGCAAGCAGCCAATTGTAAAAATGAGAGATTTTGGAAAATACGTATAGCAAAGTGGAGAAGAGCCTCTCCTCAAATACAAGGGAGAATTTTACAGTTTCTTACAAATAAGTTATGTTTACAGAAGTAAACATAGGAAAACAACAGCACTGCAATTTCTTGACAAGAAAATGTGCAGATTTAAAAGTAGAATAGGTTGAGTATAATTTATAAAGTACGGTTTATGAAATTGTAATTTTATACATTTAAATGTTCCTTCGATAAAAAAGGTTGCCGAGTGAATTTTGCAAATAAAGTTACATACAAGTTCACTGCTTGTTTTCTACGTTAACTGCAGAAGTCCTTTGCATAGTAGTTAACACATTAAGCATTAAGATCTCAAGCCAATCAACCCTGTTGAATAACACAGAAAATTTTAGTAAGAAGAAAATATTAAAAATTACATAAAAAATTTTAAGAACTCTATGTAATTTTTAGTGATGCATTCAATAGTCTCATTTAGCCTACATGCCACGTGCTACTGTTTTCTGCTTCCATATGTTACTATTTTTAAAGAAAAAGTGAGTAAAACAAAATTTTTCAGTCAATGCAATGCAATAAAACTTTGGCACAGGATACAATCCAGCATTTAAAAAAGATGCCATACAATAATAATATTGTATTTATGGAGTAAAGTGAACATATTTGTGCGGCTGTTAAAAGCTGTGGTCTTGAGAGCCAATGTGGGTGAATAATGTGCATATTTAGCAGTGCTGGAATGCAAGGGTGATGGAAACGGAAGAGCATCTTGGAAATCAGCTGATCATTAACTTTGTCCTGCCAGTTCCCCACCTACGAAAATTTGGAGTGACCCAGCCAAGGTTTGAACCCACTAACACTAATTATTTAAATCACAGTTATAAAGCATACAATTTCCTTTTAGTGTTTAAAAATTATTTGATGACATCTTTGTAACATTGTTCACAGAAGCCAGATTCCTCAGAAAAAATATTATTCTTTCTGCCAGTGATATATTCTGCATTGAGGAATGAAAAATGCTTAAATAGCGCCATTTTACACGTTGAAATAAAAAATTTTACAGGGTAGGGCTCCAGGACTGCACACTTTAATTGGGGGAGGGATAAATCAAAATGTGGGCCTTTCCCCAACTCCAAACTGAAATTCTATCTATGTCCCTGAACAATGCAATATGAAGCTACATTTATTTAGCTCCATAATGTGGACCGACATGACGGGCTTCACATGCAATGGTATTTCTAATACAAAGAATAGCCATGTGTGGACAGAAGAGAGCCTAAATAATACCCACATACAAAGCCATCAGCAACATTTTCGATACACATGTGGGCAGATATCAGACAAGATCATCTAGTTTAGCCATCCCATTTTCCTCCACAATTTAATGCAGCTATTTAAGCTGGATTCACAACCCGCACATAGTGTACTCATACACGTGTAAAAGTAGAACATATATATTATATACCTATATTTTTCAAATCAATAAAATTTTTACATAAAATTTTCTTAGCTACCATATTATGCCACATACTTTGTACACTGTCTGCTACCTCACCGAACAAGCTATTACATAATGTACCATAAACATTTTGCTTTGAAGTTATACTTTTACTAGTTTTTTACTTGGGGGAAAGTCTCGTGTAGAGTATGTTATGGTCTAACTTAGAATTTGTTTAAGTCAAATTTTTATGTTTATTGTCAACAAAAAAATAAATTTTTTTCTCAGTAGTCTTAAAATAAGCATATGTAGTTCTATTGAGGAAATAATCACATTGCATTGTCAGACCCATGATAAGAGTACAGTATTTCAATTATAAATACTCTTACTGTAATGCATCTTTATGCACTCTTACCTACTTTATGTGTATTGTTTTTGCTGCCGGATAGCCCAATAGAGTGCTATTACCTACTTGTAATCGATAGGCAAATTAAGAGTGGTTGAAAGCACCAGTCACTTTGTTTCAGTTCCACGGGTCGGTTTATTGCAGTTTGTTTATCACAAAGAATCTTATGCGATACAGCACCTTCGTACATTCGGTTTACAACCAGATTTTGAGAGCTGTGTGCTGACACAAGTTAGTTTATAGCCCGAGCTGAGGTCCTGTGAGAAATTACATTCATTGATTGTATTCAATACCCGCGGTAGAACCGGTAAGCTCTTCAAAACTAGATTATTCCAATCTAGGCTGCGGTGACCGCACTTCTCTAGGCGACACACCAACCACTTTCGAGCTCGCCAATTAGCTGCCAGTCTCGTCTTTACACCACCGGGCAATCAAAATTCCGTGCCCTCTGGAACTGCACCTTGCTACCCCAGCGCGTCGCTACCAACAAGCCCCAGCCAGGGCAAAATGCTCCCCTAGTGCCAAACCACCCTTACAGATTACTCCACCATCACACAGCTAGTCATTTTTACATTGCTTTACACTTATATGCTGATAATACACTGATTTAAGATACAGTCAATTCATTCAATAGATTTCCAAAACAGTGATTATGCTATACTTAGCCTTATGATATTAATAATTAACTAAATTCCTTGCAGATGAAGAAACAGTTCCTACCACCAGGATACTATTTGGTTGACATCACAAGAGTCTAAAAATTCCAGAGTCGTCGTCTGGCTAATCAGCACAGATGTGACCATATTTGGTGAGGTTTCCTTCAGCCTAGCCTCCCTTTGCCGGCGCCAGCCTGTCGGCTAGGCTGATTATCATCACTTCCTCTCAGACACAGCAATTTAAATAAGCACTAATAAACACTTACAGGTGCAAAACACAAAAATATGTTATTTAGACAATCTGCAGGAAATTAAGTACTGATTTGTTTGATACCAAACTCAATATGGCTCCTTTGTATTTAGTGTGACATTAAAATAACAGCATTCTTATAATAAAAGAATAATCTGCAATGCACTAAATGAACAGATTCATATGCAGTTTTAAAATCAAATGGTTAAATTCACATTTATCATCCTAATTTAAGCAAAGTTCACTAAGGCTAACAGTAGACTAACTCTATTATTAGCACACCACAATAGGTAGTAACCCATGTAAACATATAAATATTCAATAAAGTAATAGAGGTCAGGTACTCATCCACCTTACATTACATGCATTGTGAAGTTCTGCTGTATGTTGCAGAGAGTCCTCAGTTCTCAGCCTGAATGTGCGTGTAAACTTTACATTAGCATGAAGCCACGAAGCATCATCCAATCCCGCAATACTGCTGACGTGTTACCTTGATGTCCCTTGCCCCTTTTCTCCCCTCACGACAGCTGCTCCGTATAACCATGATGTTAATAAACTACGTCACAGTTGGTAAGAAATACATGTTTTTTTTTTTTTTTTTTTTTTTTTTACCTGCACTGCTATATACATGTTTAAAGTGTACGGTATAAATGCAATTCAGACAAGTTCAAAATAATGTTCACAAAGCCACCACAAGCAATGGAACTTACTATTTTCATACTTTAATTACAGCGAATTAAAAAAAAACATGTTTTCACACTACTACACCAAAGGTAATATACAGCTTAGATTATAACAAATATAGTGGAAAGTTCTACAATGTTTTTTGTACAAATTTTTTTCACAAATAAAATAACATAACTGTCTTATTGTTAATGTGCTCAAAGATTTCCTCACAAAACATCACGCATCAGTGTAACACCTAATGCATAGGAGCGATACACAGTAGTGCAGTACTTAACAAGCATTTGCTACCATGTCCCCATGATCTATAGCTTAAGGAGGGTGTTCAGCTGTCACTTTATACGAGTTTTATAAATTGGTCTAGCCATGCTTTATGAATTATCTCTACGCTAACATATAATCACATTTGCTGTATCGTCAGTCTTACAACTATATATTCTGTCGCACACCGGACTTTTGTACGCCAAATGTCGTACTCGCCAACATAGAAGATGAACCCTTGGAAAATGGGGGTGAATCACTTGACCCACAACAGCAAACCAAGTCCTCTTCTTCTCGTTACATCACAGCCTTACTCACCTTTTGACATTTTTCTTTTTGACTAAGTAGGTTGTAAAATTCAGAATTTTTGTATGGATATGGTTAATTAGTATGTATGCAAACGTTCGACTACTGTGTTAACTAAAAATATGCAGAAATACTCAATAAAAAAAATTATTTTTACTCTTGATTTATTCTCGAATGGTTTTACAAATCTTTCACAGTCTTGCAATACATGAAATCACTTGCTTAGGGCACTTACGAATTCACAGCTTAAAGAACAAACTGAAAAAGATTTTGAAGAAAACTGAGGAAAATAAATTTAGTACTAAGGATGTCTACACAAATATTATAAAGTTCCCTCATCTCAATAAACAAAAGAAGAATACTGGGTAGTGAAAACCAGACCCAGATGCCCTAATGGCCACGCACAGGTAAAGAGTTGGCATGTAGGTTAGGAAAAAATTTTCCTAATAAAAATGTAATAGGGCTAGTAAAACCTGGTGCACAAATGAGTATTGTTTTGGAGAGTTGTGATGAAAAGGGAGAAGGGTTGGGATGTAAAGACACGGTAATTATAATAGGTGGAAGTAACGATATTGTAAAAAATGAAGGTAACAAAGCAGTTAACTCACTGAAACACAAACTTAATAATCTTAGGGAAACAAATGTTATTGTTCTAGAAATTCCAAAGAGACATGATTTTGCATCTTGGTAATGTGTAAATGATTGTATACAAGATAGTCTACTAACAAAAAAAAAATTAAAAAGTGTGTAATTTCTATAGTAATGTTCAAGTAGTTGAAATTAATTCATTTGAAAGGTTTTATTTCACAAAAAATGGACAACATCTAAGTTATGATGGTAAAAATAGGTTAGCTGAAAAAATTTGTTATAGCATTACTGTTGAATCAATACGATGTAATAGAGATTCATTAATAGATCCCATTAAACTTTTAAAATTAAATAATCATAAATATGATTGTCATTTTCTTATTGCTCCTACTACACCAGATGAAATATGTAAAGTGGTTTATGCAATGCCATCTAAAATATCTACAGGATATAATAATATTTCTAGTAAATTTCTCAAAGAATGTGTTCATGAAATTAGCCTATAGCCTACCATTGAGTCACATTTTCAATGCCTAATTTACAAGTGGTATTTTTCCTGACCGCCTTAAACATACTATTGTGAAGCCCTTTTTTAAAAAGGGAGATAAAAGTCTAGCATATAACTACGGACCTATTTCACTTCTTACGATGTTTGCAAAAATCATTAAAAAACTAATTTACAGTAGACTGCCCCTTTTCCTAGAAAATAATAATCTGTTATCAAAACATCAAATTGGTTTTCATTCTGCTAGCTCTACGCAAGATGCAATTTTTAAACTGACATGTTCGATACGATCAGCCTTGTATGGAAGGGAGAAGGTAGCAGGACTCTTCTGCGATCTATCCAAGGCTTTTGATTGCGTTGATCATGGCATACTTCTTAAAAAATTAGAATTTTATGGTGTACAGGATTCTGCTTTGAAATGGTTTGAGTCATATTTATCACATAGAAGTCAACAGGTATCTATAACGGGACAAAATGAAACCAATTACATATTATCTAGTAATGGAGTAATAAAATATGGAGTGCCACAGGGTTCTGTACTCGGCCCCCTGTTGTTTCTTTTATATATTAATGATCTACCACTATATGTTTCAAGTGAAATGAATACTGTATTGTTTGCATTTGATACCAGCTTATTAGCACATAGCTCAGATGAAACTAAACTTACAGAAATTATGGAAAATGCAATTTTTAAACTGAGTAATTGGTTTAATGCGAATAATTTATTTCTAAACCTTAATAAAACCACTATTATAAAATGTTTAACTTCTAATATTATTGATTACAAGTTAAAATAATAAAATATGGTAATATAATTCATTTATGCCAATGTACAAAATTTTTGGGTATATACATACATATATATATATATATATATATATATATATATATATATATATATATATATATATATATATATAATATGTTATCTGGTAACTCTCATATTGCTAGTATTATGCCTAAACTTAGCTCAGCTTGTTTTGCTCTTGCTCTGCGAAATTTTTCACAATTAATGAACATTACATAATTGAAGCAGATTTTTTTGCCTATTTCCATTCAGTTATGTGCTATGGTATAATTTTTTGGGGAACGGCTTCACATCATATGGAAATATTTAAATTACAAAAAAGAGCTGTACGTACAATTGTACGTGCCAAGAAATATGAATCATGTAAATACATTTTTAAAAAATTAAATATTCTCCCGTTTTATTCCCAGTATATTTATTCTATAGTTAATTTTGATTTAAAAAACCAAATGCATTTTGAAAAAAATTCTGATATTCATTTACATAATACCAGAAATTGTAGTAAGTTTCATGTTCCACAAACAAGAACAAAACTATTTCAAAAAGTGGTGATATACTCAGGTATAAAGATTTATAACAAATTACCATCTCATCTTCATGACTTAAGTAAAAATAATACTAAATTTAAATCCAAAGGTAAAGAATATTTACTGTCACA
The DNA here is from genome assembly GCA_003012365.1 of Medauroidea extradentata. Lineage (NCBI taxonomy): Eukaryota > Metazoa > Arthropoda > Insecta > Phasmatodea > Phasmatidae > Medauroidea > Medauroidea extradentata. The sequence goes on from PNEQ01114191.1 coordinate 10,585, forward strand.
TACCTTTTATTCAGTGGAAGAGTTCATAAATGCTTAACTTGTAAAATTGTGATGTGTAAGATAATATTTAATAGCCATTGTTACGTAATATATTGATTGTAACGCTATGTTGCCAAAAAGTTTTTAAATGTTAGCAATTTATTATATAAGTTCTTATGTTTTATATTTATTGTAAATTGTGTGTTAGATATGTACAGATTTCACATATTCCATAGCTATAAAGCTTATGCTTGTTAACAGCTCTACGGAATGAATACATAAATAAATAAACAGGAGGAAGAAAAAATTTGGTGCAGTACTATAATGTCCGTAATATGTTATAAAGAAAAATGACAGTGGGCGCTACCTGTGAATGTTAAATTTCCCCCTTCCCTTCACATTACTACATTTATGAGCTACTGCCCTACAGTTACTTCTTCATATTATTCTTTGTAGCAGACTACACAGACCAGGGTTACACCCTAGCTGTGTCGGAACATCCCAAGTATCGGGGAAAACCAAGTGCGTTGCTGTTGGCGTCCCTCTCGCCTGACCTTCAACTGCTGCACTCGTATTGGCTACCCAATACATACACCATCCACTAGAGACTAAATAACAACTACACTTCTTCGTTACTGGGCGTCCAGCAAACCTAGTTGTGCAATTCTTGCAAACAAGAAAAACTCTGCTTGTTGCTACCCGACAAATCGGCCATAACTGGATAAATATATGTCTTGCACACACCTGCCTGTAAAAAAAGTCTGCTTTTTCCTCGAGTCCCCAAAGCATAACAACACATACCCACATGCATAAAAACCTAAATTACTAATTAAATTTGTTCCTGGAGTTGATTAGTTGCTAAATATATCGTTTAAATTAACACCTGTGTGTGTATATGAAAAAAAATATATACATTATCATATCCTCACAAAACATGACAAGCTACAATGTCACAATTCATACTGCCTTTGCATGCTTACATTTAATTTTGATATCAACTTAAGAATCTACTAATGTTCTATATTGGATGTGTAAGGACTGCTCAGTCGTAGAAAGTCTCAGAACTCCTGAGTTAAGAGTTTGTTGCTTTACATGACATGTGGGATGTGACAGGATAGTTTCATTATCTGAACAATGTATGTTTCACAGAGACATGTGAGGTGGCCGGGGATTGCTCCCCGTACGGGACCTGCACACAGAAGGATGGGGTCTACATGTGTGTGTGTCTGCCCGGCACTGTGGGTGACGGCTACAATTGCATTGACTCCGCCCTTTACAATGACACGGGTGACATACCAATCCCCAGCTGTGTGCTGGGTGTTTGCTGGTGTCCCTCTGGCTACGACCTACGTGGCCAGGAGTGTATCAAGAGCAACTACCATGATACCATCATCGACAACGAGCGTACGTTACCTTTTCATCCACTCATATCAGTAACATGGGTGTCTGCAGGCTGGTAGCATGTTTGCTTCAAAAGTCTACATGATGCATGAGTACATTTTATTTATTTGTTTATTTTTTTTTTAAAGCTTGTAAACAATCACCAGTTTGTAGAAAGTCAATACAACTAAATCATTAAAGGTGCCGGAAAAAGCTCTTGCTTTGATACTTAACTTATTGACATGAATAAGAAATTTTTATTACAGATTGCTTTTCTGGGTATTTTTAATAAATATTTCAAGTAAACTAACTCACCACTTTTGGAAATTAAAATTCATTATGGAACCTCCCTACCTACATTTGAAATGTGCTATATAAGGTTAAAATTAGTTCTTTTCGACAAAACTACTTAACCTGGATTGTATTTGTTTATTTATAATTAGAATGCACACATCAAAACTGTCATTACCAATCTAAAAATGTTTGCACGTTTATTAGAAACATAATTCAGAATCCTTTAAAATGGCTTAAAATCCTTCCTAAGTACCCAAATCATATGTGTGGAAAATACCAACAGTAGCATATTCAGAAGACAGAAAGGTAAATACATCAGTTGGACTTTCAACCATTATTTCTGAAAATCAAATTATTTATTCACAGTTTTAAGTCTCGTAGTAAAAATTATTTTTTGTAAAGTAGGCCCTATTGGACATCAATAGCAGCTTACACGTAGAGATGAAACTGGATTACATAAGGTTGGTCAGTGCTCTCTGTTAAACTCTATTCTGTGACTTACACAAACATTAATCACACCCTATCTAGGATGCCATGTTATTTACAATATAGAATAAATTGTTTTGCGCTGTTGTATGGTATCAATGTTTCACTGACTGGGCCAGCTCCATTGCCTGGCAAATGTTACACATTGAACCTAGTAAACTGATAGGCAACTACAGTAGTAAGTGCAGCCACAAGGGGCAAAATAGGATGATATGGGAAATTTTAAAATGTGCCAAGGTAGTTATGTTGATTTCTGGTGGCCGACTGTAAATGGTAGGTACTAATGGGCTACCTACTAGTAATTCTTTAGCACTTCAGGTCTTCACTGTTTATCCGAGAGTGGTAGGCCATGTATCATTGTAGAGATATAAATACAGGGTGTCAACTAGGTCACTAAAGTCACGAAAGTCCCGAAAAAGTTACGATTTGTGAAAAAGGTCACGAAAGTCCCACAATAGTCACTAATTTGTAGTATATTTTGATATAAGTCATGAAAATTATTTTCTGGTGTTTGATTCTTGTTGAATAATTTGTCATACGTGTATGTTTACATTACTAGTATTTCTTGTTCACTGTGCTAGTAAAATAATTAGTTTGTGTATTAGTTATTATAGTCATCTTCAGAAAGACAATTAAATACTGTATAGGTATATTTTGATTAAACATTTTAAAATGGAATACTATGCTTTGCGCTATCAGTGGTTGGAGGAAACATAATGAAAATTGTCGGCCGTGTTGCACTTGTTAAAAAAATTATTGATTAATTCTATTTGAACAGATTTTCAAGAAAAAGTCACTAAAAAGTCACTAAATTTTACTTCTACAATGTGGTAGACACCCTGAAATAAGTCAAAAGTCATGTATGAAAGGTTGCACGTGTACCAATGGATTTCTTCTGTTGGTTTAAGGGGAAATAGGTTACAGCTTGTTTGGTACAGGCCCTGTATACTTCACTTTTGTGTATGTCCTGGTTGGTTCTTTCCTCTGCAAGAGGAAGCGGGGTAAAGTATTGTTGAAGACATAAGCTGAAATACAAGGAAAACAAGCTATACATGTGTGTATGTGCTGTAGCACGTTGAGCAGACAGGAAATATACAGGGTTGTAGATCATATTGAAGTTTGTACATAGTACTAAGTACCGTATTTACTCGTATGTAGCGGTAACTTTTATTCTAAAATAACTGATAAAAATTCAGGGGTGCGTGCTATACACAAAAATTGAAAAAAGAAAGGATAAAAGAAAGATGCTTGGGGGGGGTTGGAGAAGGCGGAGTAGTAGTCGTAAACCGTCAGGTGTCAAGAGTGGGAGGAAGAGAGAGAGAGAATGTTTCTCCCTGTCCAGTTCTTCCATCATTACTCCTCTTCCTTTTCTTTTTCTCCTCAACCTTTCCCCATCACTCTACTGTAACTGTCACAGCTAAAAACCTACCCAAAATTTTTGTTTGTCCTTATCCACGTTTCTGTTCAAAGTCCTACTCAATGTTTACACATTATGCGGTTTAAAAACTTGTCTGATGATGGCCAGAAGTTTACTAACTTTTACACAGGTACATTTAAACTGTCAATTACAAAATATGTTGCTTGGCAATTTGATGTGGCAGAAATGAAAGTTCACAGTGGCGGGTGGAAGCAATATGAGAAGTTACTTTTGAGGTCGCGTGATCAGCTATCTTTCCATTGGAAAAGAGAGGAAGATAAAAGGGTGACATTGTTCTTTACACCCCTCTCAGCCAGGAGAGGGATGGTAAGACAGAGCGGCAGGGTGGTGGTTAAGGCCCTTTGCTTGTCGCCACCCCCAGCCGCATCCCTGAGCCTTGTCTTCTCCTCAGCTTTGAACAGTAAATTAAAAAAGGTAAGTTTGCTCTGCTGTCATTGAAGATATTACATGAGACATGCTGGAAGCGGCAGGCGCACAGCACACAAGAGAGAGAGGGAGGGAGTGTTGCGCAGGTATATACATGTGTGCGGTCTGGCACAGGAGGGTGTAACTTGTATAGCCGGCAATGTTCCTTGGTAAGCATACTTTGATATCAGGTAGGAGGCAGTAGCTTGGCTCTACGCTAGTCGAAATGCTATTTAATAATTGAATGTTATTGCTGCAAATGCAACAGTAAATCAATAAAAAATATTATAAATTTTTTTATAATATTAAGTGTATATTATGTACAAATAATGTTCTTTTTGTAAGTAAAAGTCTTCCATTTGACCGTACAATAACTACTGAAAAATTGCTGTTCTCGCGTCGTTTTTTGAACTGTGAAATTTTGGTTGCTTTCGCAAATCTGCTGTTTATTTTGTACTTTGGATTTTTTTAAAATGCCATGGTCACTGCAAAAGAAAATACCATCGCTATGTCGTACCGGCATCAAACATTTTTTATTAATCCAGAATCAACAGACTTCCGATTTCCTGTTCGTGAAGAAAGGTAGGTTTATGAAATATTTACGTGTTTGGTTTACTATTTCTCCAACTAGGCCTATTTTAAGTCTGAAAAGTAGTATGAAATCATATTTTGGTAAATATCAAGAATTACTACTCTTGTATAGTTCAAACTAGGTCTAACGATTTTATTTGTATTGTCTGGCAATGTAAAATGTTTCTATAGATGTTAGAAGTAGTAGTACTTGAAGAAAATTGTAATTTGTTAACTTCAAAATTTTCCGTTTTTGTTTTGTTATGTTACGTTATTTTGAGTTGGTATAAATTACAATAGGGAATATTCCTATTTTTAAATTATATATTTATTTTAAAAAATGTTTATTTTAATGGACAATGGTACTATACTTTCTTTCATTGCGTCTGTGTAACTCCAGAAAAACTTAAATAAAATGAGTAGTCTGTTTTGCACAGCAGAAACGTGATCCGCCATGTTGATGTCCCTATGACGTCAAAATACTGTACATTTAAATGTACGTAACACACAAACGACAACAACATACGTTCAAGCCGTGAAAATGTGTTGAATAAAGTAGTTTATACTGTAAAAACGAGTATGGCTTGAATTCCGAAGAGTATAAATATGGATAGTAGTTTGTTTGCGCAGCAATAAAATGCAATTTACATGAAATAAAATCTTAACTTTAGCACTGTCTGATAAATTAAGGCGTACTGTGTAGTTTAAGCTTCAAGAAGATACCTAATAGTCTGCTTTTAACGACAAAATTACCGTATGCAAATGTAATGCTGTATTTTGTACAATATGACACTGTTGGCATAAAATAAATAAGTTCTTTTAAGTTAAAAATTTCTGTCGATAGCGTGCAGTTTGCAATCTAATCTCTACAGCTCTAGTGTTTTGGCTGTTACACTGGCTGCGGCAACGTCATTAGCCAATAGGTGAGTTCAAACACCCGTGATTGGCCGATAATTCGAGGGGTGGGCGGGGTCTTGCGAAACTTGTCCCGAGATGGCAGCACAGCTGTCTCAATGCCGTTCACAAGAAACGTAAAAATTAATACGAGAAAAATGTACTTGTAATAAAATAACTGATCTGCCATACTATTTTATTGACTCGTGCAACCAGAATTTTCTACCATAGTCAGTGCCAGGTTTGGTTAAACACATTCCAAATATTAGCTCGTTTGGTTAACTTTTTGTACGCATGTGAACTTCGTTCGTCTGACCTTTCAAACCTAAACTTATGGTTATACATAGGATCTGAAACATTAAAATTAATTCGTAGTAAGTTATTATGTCTCTAGAATTTAAATTTAATTTACATAAACTCAAACCTATAACTAAAACGTCTCAATGTGTGAGTGAGAGCTAGGCTTACTAATACATTGCTGTCTTCACAGCTTTAAAATCTACTCCATAGAGTAAGTAAAGTTGAGAGGCGCCAGTCCCATGTTACATATCGATTGCTTAAATTTGTAAACAAACCCTATGCGATCATACCATTTCCTTGCAACTTGACAACGAAAACATTATCGCCAAATACTACATAACGAGAGTAGTTTAGTGCGCTGTAGTTGGCATCAGCGTTCATAAGCTTGGTGCAAAAACGGCAT
>PNEQ01114192.1:0-16737 GCA_003012365.1 Medauroidea extradentata
TCCTGATCCATCCTAACCCACCCTCCCCCTCCCCCATCATCCTCACCATATACCCCTTCTTCCACCTGACTCTTTCCTATCCCCCAACCACCATTCCCTAAACCATCCTTCCCCAACCCCAACCAACCACTACCTCATCACAGATACGACTTTCCGTCTGCACTACAATGTAATCTTATGTGTCAAAACCAGTTCCCATGCAAGTTAATTTTCTCTCATATATGTATATATATATATATGTGTATATATATATATATATATATATATATATATATATATATATATATATATATATATATATATATATATGTGTGTGTGTGTGTGTGTGTGTGTGTATGTTTTTGTATACTTAATGTAAAATGTTTGCACAAAGCTCATCATTATTTTGAAATATTTACTTTTGGGAACTATCTCCACCTTTTTGTATAAAGATTAAAAGTCTAGGTCTGTCCACCAGTTCATTAAGGTCATCGTAAAATTCGTAGTCAGTATACTGGGCAGTTCCTGATGTCTTCACATTGCTTGTCTTTATCTCTTGATGGGTGAGATCTTATTTTAACTGTTACCATTATAATGCGAGCATGTAGTTCGTAAAAATCTTGATAGAGGGCGAGAGGAAACCTTTAATATTAGCTAAACTAAAGCCCACTTTATATGCTCATGGCAGGTTCGAGGAATCTATCAGTCATTATTAGAGTTGAGTATGTGCTTATCTATAGTAAGTAGGATAAAACTGCTCATGACACCGTATATGAGAGTACATTATTAGAAAAAAAGTGGTTAAAAGCCATATCTTTTGATTTATTATAAAAACAAGAAGTAAGCATAACCTTCACCAATGCCCTGGTAGCTCAGTGGTAGAGAATTTGATTTTAACCTAATGGTCTATGGCCGCTTGTGACTAGCAAATATTATAAGTAGGATTTATTACAAAATATCAAGCTAAAGTTAATTGGTGTCTTATTTTCGTATATCAAAATTTATCAAAAATGTTTACGATCAAATGTATTAATAAAATATGTTAAAACAAATATTTATCTATTTTTAATTTATCTTTTAGTTTTTTTAGTCCACATTTAAATGAAGTTATACATTCACTCAATTTTCTACTAAATTTATTTATTTTGTTACCAAATTTATCTATTTTGTTACGAATTCACTTATTCGACTATTTTATTAATTCGCTTAATTTACTACTTAATTTACTTTTTGTTGCCAAATGTATCTATTTGGTTACCAAAACGCTTAAAAATTATCGAATGATTGTTTATAGATAGTACCAGTAAATAAATTATATTTTCCATTACTAAATGGAAAATCGAATGAACTATACCTAATATACTATACTAATTAAGTTTTACTAAGAAAATAATATGTAACTATCAATTGTTAAATAAAAAACATTAACTTAATTATTTAATAAAAAAATAAAATTGATTAAAAAATATAATTACGATAATATATTTATTGTTGCTGACAAGCAAGAAGTTAGTTTGCCTGTATGTATTACTTCAGAGGATGAATTAACCTCTCGCAAATCTAGACGTGGTCCCCTGTTTCCCAATACTGTGCATTGCACCATAGCAGGGCCATCCAACTGTGGTAAGACATGCGTGCTCTTAAGTTTGCTGGAGGAGCCTAATGGTGTTTGTTTCGAGAATTTGTACCTGTATTCGAAATCATTATATCAGCCACATGGAAAAATTCTAAGTTACGTGGATGGACTCGGGTATTTTCCATTCAGCAACAATAAAGCCATGGTACCACCAAGAAATGCCATACCAAACTCTGTGTTTGTGTTCGATGATGTAACTTGCGAGAAACAGGCTCGTATCCAGGAATACTTCTGCATGGGAAGACATATGCTAGTAGATTCCTTTCACCTTTGCCAGACTTATTCACGTATACCCAAACAGTTACTGAGAGATAATGCGCACTTGCTGGTTTTGTTTCGTATGGATGACTTGAACTTGAGACATGTTTACTCTGATCATGTCGATACAGATATGACTTTTGATACATTCATAGTGGTGTGTGCATTTTGTTGGAGGGTTTCTTGTAATAGCCAAATACTTTCCTTTACTTAAATGAAGGTACCGATGTGGATTCGATCAGTTCATAAGTCTCTGTCAGTGAGAAAAGAGCTACATTATTTCAAAGTTTGGTCGCAATGGCCTGAAACGTAAAATGGAAAGGTGTTTCATACCTACGGATGATGGAAACTGAAGTCGCAGGAAAAATACTTAAAAATATTGGAAGTCCGAGAGAAGATGGAGATGCTGTTAACAATGCGCATATTTACACACTTCATGGTGACTTGATTAGTTTTATACAAAAAGTGCTGGATAGAACAATTAATGACATTGCAAGTATGAAAAATGATGTGAATAGTACACTCGGTGCTATCCCTGTTGATTTTGAGACATTGCTGGACAGGAAGCCTAATGCAATAGAAGGACTGATAAATGAAACTTGTGGTGACGACAAAGTCCTGGATGAGGTAACGCAGCACCTTACTAAACTTGAAGCTTCAATTAAAAATATTGAAAACACGATATAATCTGCTTCTAACCTGCCTTCAGTTACAGTTTTGGATGGGAAAAATAATAAACCAAACTCTAGGCCACCACCTAAGAAGACCTGCATATAAATACCCTGTCATGTCATTGTAAGTGGGTAGTACAATGTCTGATATTGTCAGTGACTTACATGCAGTGATTAAAAGTATGCACACAAAATACTTGACTGCTCAATGTGCTAGAATGGAATGTGATATGATTAATGAAGAAGCTTTTAAACCTATAGCAGAGCGACTGGACAGTTTGAAGCCGAAACCACTACCATCTGTGACAGTGAAAAGGAAGAACAACCTCAAACTATAGTCAAATAGAAGAAATATCTTTATGAAATGATGAAGATGATTTGCCTCTCTATAAGTGGAAACAGAAAAAAGAACAAATCGCATTGCTTCATGATTACTTGACAAACTCACGGTACAAAGATAGGACACATGGAGTATACAAGCGAAATAAAAAGTATTTCATGGGAAACAAGCAAATTATATTCTTATCCAGTAATGACATACAAGTAGAGTCTGTCGTAATCAAGCCAGCTTCTGGACTTTACGAATTACTGTTTAAACAGAATCCTGATGATTGTTCACACAGTGCCCTGGAACGGTATAAACAATTTTTGAAACATACGAGAGCTCATTTGAAGAATAACGATCCTACCAGCAATGGACATAAGGACGACACACATCAGAAGTCTAACATTATTTTCCAGCTGTTCTCATGTGTAGGAGTTGCCATAGGTTCTGGTGTCGACCTACGTAAGAAAATTGAAGATGGACGACGACCAGAATATGTTTACTGGAATAATGTTATTGAAATTGTCGACAGACTATGCGTACCAGTTGCTTCTCAGCAAGCAGGAAATAATTATCATACAAATGAAATATCTAACGCGTAATTTAAAGATTATCCATATTTTGAATTATTTTGAGAAGAACTAATATTTTTTCACATCAAGACAATACTTTTCAATTATCTTTTCCTGCACTATGATGATGAGACTAACACGACAATAGCGAATAAACTAATACTTGTGCTAGCTAACACGAAGTGAAATTACTTCAGACAGAGCGTACTGTGAGATGAGACTTGGGCGGAGATGCAATGTGAAGGTAAATGTAGTTAGCCACTGTCAGAGATAACAGCATTACTGGTCGCTTCGAGCCACCCACAAGTCTACCAGTTTGTAACTCCTGCAGGGAGTTGCTGCTTCTTGCCATTTCATTTCATCTTTTACGACATGGGCTGATGACCAATAATTTAAGTTCGTAACAATGTCCTTTGGATGGCTAAAGGGCATATATCAAAATGTAAATTTCTAAACAAAAAATATAATTTACATAAAAGCACAGTTTTCGAACACCAACTCATTACCAGAAAACTATATTTGAATTGTTTGTAAACCTTGGCAACAGTACGAAAAGTCATTTCAATCAGTATTTTTCTATTTTCACATCTCACTATAATGATCAAAACAATTATACAATTGTTACATAATTTATGTACATTTATGTAAAATTTCATTGCTCAATAGAGTAATTGTAGTTCAATAAATTTTTTTCTAAAATAATGTCGTATGTACAAAACTGATAAACAAATAAATTACACCTATGTTTGTAAATGTTATAAGATAATTTCATAGGGGAAATGCACATAGTCCAAACTTTGTGCTAACATACCGTACACTTTACATACAAAATAACATTATTTTAGTACTTTTACACTTTTTACTATAGTTCGAGAAATTTGAAGCCTAATATTTAAAAATTTCTTTATTTTTACACTCATTCACTTGGTTTAAGATAAAAAAAAAAGTATCGCAGATAGTGATGTGTCTAACATATTAATCCCACTTAAAGGTTCAAAATATAGTCAATACAACTATCTGTGCTTTGTTGAAATGTAAATTAATTCTTTAAGAATACATTATTTTCTGAATGAATAAGCGAGTTCTCCGTAAAGTGAACAAATTATATCTCTCAGTATTTCTAGGAATTTTATTTCGTATTGTAGCTTATTTTGCTACATGAAAATAAGTTTTAAATTACTGTTTTATTTGAGCTGTGCATATGTTAAATTATCTGCTCTTGTATGTGGAATAGACATTTGAAACTGCGAGATAATAATAAGCAAAATTACAATTCCATGTCTAGAGAAGTACAAGGCATTTGCTCGCATACACACGAAACAAGGAGAACGAGTGCTAGAACGTTGGCTCAAGTGAAATTGTTGCATGCGACACAGATTATAAAATTGAAAGTTCCTCGTGCAGTGCAGAATGAGTCCTTTGTACGAATTCTGAACGGACGCAGCATGTTTGTTGTAGTGTTTGACGATGACGTTCACACAACAGACTGTCCACGTACACTGAAGCATCCACAATAATATCATTGTCCGACCACTCGCCTCATATCACCTCTATCCGGGTTTTCTTCAGAATTTCTTGTAGGAATTCTGCCAGAATGAATGAGGAGATTAGAATGGCTCGTAACATTTAATATTTTGAGAGCCAAAGAGGGGTGACATGGTGTGAACATGAAGTTGTACTGGAAATTGAGGATAAGGAAAACGGGAGATCCACGATAAAAGCCACCAGCCAACGTCATCGTACCGGCACGATTCCCAAATATGAAAATTGGCGTGACACCCGGCGGTAATCAAAACCGTATTGCTTTGTAGGGAGACAAGCATAGTGACCATTAAACCTTAACATAATTGTACTTGTTGTTTACAATGAATGTCCATCATCATCTGTACGCTGCACACATCACATGGATGTTCGCAGGATTGCCTATGCTCTAGGCTCTGTATGTATGCGCGAATTATTTAGTTGTGTTTTGAGCATAAACGGTTAAGTTCTATACAGTTGCAACAATAGGACCTTTTTTGTTATACAGGTCTGATTTCTCACTAAACCATCTTCAAATGTTTGAAAATTCTGACGGTAAAATAGTAGTATGAAATTATAGGGTAGCCACCCCTATTATTTTCATAAGGGTGGAAGGTATCAAGTTGTATTTTCTGGTGCTTTCGAGGTCCCAACAGCATTATGAAGTCCTGAAAATATAGTTTTTTAAATGTTATTTGGTTCCCGATAGTTTGGGGGAAATACGATTATAAATTTTGATATTCAGAGTTTTAATACTCCCTTAATATTAATTTTATTGTCGGTGTTGTTCATTAACATCCTGTGTACTAATTACTGTCCATGATGTATAAAGGAAAATATTGTATTATTACCAAGTTCTTTGCAACACATAACTCACTTTCGAAGACTCGTTAGTTAAAAACATGATCTTGATCTTGGAATTAAAAAACTTTATTTTATTTTAAAATGCATAGTGCAGCTAGAGATAACATTTTACGTGCCAGAGACCGAGATGCTTGGAAGTAATAAGAATGATCCTAACAACCGCCTCAGTTTTCTCTACAGATGCTCAAAGCACTGAAATAAAGCTCAGAGCAGCATCGCCAAAGTTGGCTCTTCTTAACTGACTTTCAGCTGTAAACCTGACGGCTTATGACGTCATAATAAAGAAAAAGTAATATTGTGAGCACTTTTTGCATTAAATGTCCTGTAGCAGAGTGATTTTTCTGCTTAAAAATGACTGCAAATATTCCGACTTGAAAATATTCTAAAATGTTATTGGTAAGGAGATAACCTTCAATCATGTATAACTAGTTTACTGTATAACTAGTTTACATACGACCAATGTACGACTGAAGAGGCTCCGCTCATTGATTGGTGGCCAAGATCGACAGAATGCACAGCATTGTGATCTACCACAGGCCGAGTTCGCTGGAACATGTATGCGCAATAAAGGATTTTTTTGTGTTTCTGGTCTTAAAAACAAACCCATACATGCTGTTGCTATAGCTGTCAGGTTAGGGTCACACATATCTAGCGACGCAGAGGATCTATTACAATAAACGAACCTAATAATATGCTGTATTATGTTATGTGGACATTTCATAATTCACGTTACAATTTGTGCCTCATACCGCAGTATATATTGTAGAGAAGTTCTTAACTACAGTTATAAATTGCTTACTATTGACAATTATTGTATTGGACTATGGGAATATGGAATAATGCCATTCTTTACCACTATCAGGTAGACGTTGATGTTTGGAGAATCCTCTACGTTGTTTACTTCAACATTGCTGTCAGACCACATGGTGCCGGCAAGTAACTGTAGATAATAATATCGAGATGGAGGCATCGTAACTGTTATCACGGCCATAAAAGTAAACTTATGGACGATAAGTATATGTTTTGAGATTGTGAGCTTCGTAAGTTCCGCAGTACGTCGTAAAGTGGTTATTACGTGGAAAATTATAAACAACTACGTTCTATTTAATTTCCCCACTTAAAAAAGAGTACAGACTTTTACATTTTTGTACCTTTAATAGGCGATTAATATTTTTATATTTAAAAATTTCTTGGGCCTCACATCATTACTCTATGTTAGAAACATAAAATTACTTTTAAGAGCAATGAATGTAGTGTTCATCAACACACACATTCAAACTATTTGTGTCAGTTTAATGATATTAAATCTACCTAATGTAAGTAATGAGTAATCTATCGCTTAATTTAGTATTCTGTAATGTTTAAAAGTCAATTTTTATATTTATGGACATTGGTTTGTTACGTAAGAAGCAGACTGGCGAACAGGACCACTAACATATCACTTGGCATAGATGATTGTTCACCAGCTAGCTGTTAGTCCTGGACGTACATTATGTTTCACTGTGCAAGTACCGCAATGAGACAATATTGCTTCAAGTTGCTGCACGAAACACAGTTCATGTCCACCCAAAACATGGGCCGCTATTCGGCTGAAGGAATTTTTTAAAACTGAGATTTAAGAGCTTCTCTGCAGATAAATCTGCATCCGAAACACCGATGATTCTTCCAGTATGATGCTGACATCAGTGTCACAGTGCTCTGAGATGTAAAATAGGTCAAAACATCCTCCAACATGCTTGCTTTTCAGCAGTAATATTTATTTTGTAGTATTATTATGCATCTCGGTAAATATATCAATCATATTTGTAAAATAATCAGCCCACTGAATCTTAATTTGTAAATTTTGCATGTACTGTATAACGCATGCCGTTCTTAAAAAAAGTAATAGTAAATTAATAAATAAAATAAATGAATGAATGAAGGAATGGAGGAGGGGTGAGGAGGGAAGGGGAAAGGATATGTGTGTGTTCGGAAAACGAGCTGTTGCAACTAAAACTGATGCCCGAGGACTTAACCACTTTATTTACGGATAATATTAGTGGAGATTATGAAGATGAATGTTATATGAAATGCAGGGAATGGATTGGATCTGTGGACGACGTCATGTAAACACTCGACATAAAGGGGGCTTCTCCACCACCTGGCCATCTATTTAAACGACTCTATTTAAGAACAACTGCATGGCAGGCCAGGATGTCATACTTTTGGGTCACTTACCTTAATTATGTATCGACATAGTAGGATCCTCTGTTTTACGTGTGTCAATCCCACTTACCTTGGTAGAGCTACTCTTATTCGCTAAGGCGACACAAGTGGAACCTGAAATCTTTTAGGGGACGCGGTAGTTACAAAAAAAGAAAGCGAAGAAAGAGCAGAATAAATAAATATAAAATAAAAATACAATGTGCTCACTATTTATTGGTACCAAGTACGGTACTCTCATCTTACCAAGTTTGAATTCTTCCGACCTTTACTGGCATCTTCGAAACGTAAAAAAAACTAATACCCTTATGACTAGAGAGCAGGGAGAACTTATACTACAATTTTGAATAAATAAAATGTAACCTTATTTGGTTCGCACAACACGTTTAACTAACAAAAGAAACTTCAATACCTTTACTATACATATTCTCGGCATCTGACCTTGTATAATTATCCATAAGAGACAGTTACTTTACAAAACAAAATCAAAACTAACACCTCATGTCCAACTACGAATGGTATTATGACATATCCAAGTAAAAAAATGTTAACTTACAAAAAACTCTTCTCATGAGCAACAAACTATCTTAAACCCGTCTGATAACAACATCAATAACATTAAAACCTATGTCAACTAAAGATTTAAAACTTCTTTAGCAAAATCGTCCAATTTCCGTTTCTATCGACCATAAATTACATGATCTCCAAATAAGCATAGCTCAAACAATAAAATATCACCTAGTTTTCTGAACAAAGCTTCCAGATCTTTACGAAGGAAACAGTCTCTAAATAAAACTTTCGAAAAATAACTCTAATTTAGTTTTAAAAAACCTATTTTAAACTAAATGTCATGGGTGTGTCGAGGTGTGGTTCGCAGGTTACAAACTAACTTAAAACAAAATGAAGGAACTCAACAACTACATGGCTATACTCAGCCTAACGAAGTTCCATTGCGGAGGTCTTCTCAGGCTCCTCCAGCAGCCTCTTCAAGTACAAAAATCAAGTCAAAGCTCCGAACAAAAAGCTACATCCTTCCTCGCCGAAGGCTCGAAACAAAAAAACCCGTCGACCAGGACGCTACCGCAGCGCTACAAGCCGCCCGCCCCCGTGATCGTCAGCACAACCGCGTCGAAACAGCGCGCGCTGCGCGAGCACGCCACTTCTTCCACGTGCCACCCGCGTGATGTTGCAACCGCGCGTCAGCAGAACGTATGCTCAAAACCACAGCCAAGGAACTCTCCCCCGCCTCCCGGTAGCGTGCTATGCAGTAAGCTGAAGAAAGAAACTTCACTGTAAAGAACGCCAGCCCGAGCACGGTCGATATCATGCCGCAGCAGATACCATCCCGACAAATCTCCCACGCTACGAGGCACATACAACTGCAGCCAGACAGCCCTGCCGAGAGCCGGCCCGCACAACACAACACAGTACGGCCAGGCACTGGGTTCATCCTAATCCGAAAAGGGAATAACGTCACATTGCCTTAAGGGCCTAATTAAACAAACCAAGAAAAAAATTTAACAAATAAAAAATCAACTACCAAAACAATTTCCCCAAACAACCAACAATTTAATCCGGCCACAACACAAAGAAAATATCCTCCATCTGAGGCGAAAGAAAACAAATTAAAAATGTTAACCCGATAACTCTACACAAAGACGTAAAACATCAAATCATACAACACGTGCAAAGAAAAACAGGACTCCCTTAAAAAATTAAAACCTTGAAAATTTCCACCGTAAACAGTTATAACTGTTATAATTTTTCACAAACGAGCAAAAGTTTACACAATGAAAAGTTTTTTTTTTCCAGTCTGTCAATGTACAGTTCTGTTCAGAATAAATGGGCGGCTGAAAAAGTTAAAAGTCCACTTCGGGTATGATCGGCTGTTAAGCAAAGGTAACGCCTGAGTACCTAGGCAAACACGCATCGCACGTAGGTGTCTGCGATCACGGTGAAGTTGGTGTTCGCGAAATACAGTCGCTCTTTTATTTGCTGTCCGTTCTAACCATAAAGCTGTGCCACAAAGCGAGGGCATTTGATTTGATATGTTTTGAAAAACTTTGTGACTACACTGTCGTCTAAGTAAGAGGAAGAATGACATATCACTCAGGCAAATTGTCATTAATTTACACAGAAATAAGAAACTTGTATTAATCTTCTATAATAAGAAAAGTTCCGTAGTTATTTTTATTGGTATTTATATTGTTTTCATTGTCTCTTGAACAGCCAAATGAAAGTATTAGGAGGAACAGCCACAACATTTGTTGGTAAATCATACCAGTATTTCTCTGGCATGATCTTGAGAAACCAGTGAATATCAGGCTGACCTCCATGGCGCGATCGGGTGGCGAGCCGACTTGCAGTGAGAGGTTCAGGTTTCAAGTCCCTGGTGATGCGTGAGTGTAATTTAGTTTTGGGGGAATAAAAAAATATGTACAACCGTCTCTATGAACCACATTGCCAACGAGATGTAAACTTTAGTAAAATAAAAATAAATAATTAAATTGAAAACTGAAATCAAGATAACCAGACTTAGGATCGAACCCAAGTCCTCCCAAATGAGAGTTTAAACCATTATAGCGGCGCCAGCTTTCTATAACATGTAATTATATTACACAGACATATAAATTAATGTGCGATACCACGTAGCGATAAATATACAACTAAACAATGCCAATCAGTTATTTTGTCTTCCCTATGCACCGAGCTCAAGGTTGACACTGAGTGAGATGGAACAATACTAACACAATGAACTCGAATTTGGGAAGACCCGGGTTCGATACTCAGTCAAGGCATCCTGACATGGGGTTTTTCCTTTGTTTACCTTCTCACTCCAAATGCTGGGATTTTTTGCAATAAAAGCCTCGCGTAGTCCGTGTCCTGTAAGTTGTGTTGTCTGCCTTCTCTATTGACATCACTGGTAACGTACGACGTCAATTTCTGTGTGAATTTGTTACATAGAATTTCATCCTAGGCTGGTCTCGTCTCAGAAAAATACAGAATGGACAAATAGCAATATGTATTAAAACCAAGTCTCACAATTTACTGACAACAATAATTCGTCAACTAACAGTTAAAGGCTACCGTGCATGTGTACAATCCGATCATAAAATTAAATAGACAATGCAAAGTTTTGAAGTCTATGCTGAATAAAAACCATATGTCTTATATAAAATGGCCGCTTATTTTTCCGAAAAATCCCTGCAACAATTAGTTCCAATGACTTGTGTGTACACTTGTACCAATGATTCTTGATCAGTTATTAATATTGCTTTAGCAAAAAGACTATTTTATGTAAAATAATATAAAAGAAAGGAAAATTACTCACTTATATTCTAGTTACATTTGATAAAGAAAACAAACATTTTAAAGAAAACAAATATTTTAAAGATAAAACTTTTGTTTTATAATAAAATAACATGTTTACTGTAAAAGAAAGCTAATTAATACTAACATTTTAAATATACGAGAAACCTTAATTTGGGAAGCAAGAATTTTCAAATTAAGTCTGTTGCTTGAAAATAAAAAAAAAACATTATTTTTAAAATAGTTTTTGAATCCCAATGTAGACGTTACTTTTTTTTTTTTATTTCTTCTGGGAGCTCATTCCACTCTTTGGATACAGATACACAAAATGACTTCGCAAAACTTTGCGATTTATAGGTCGGTGAAGATAACATTTTTAAATTTGCTCACCTTGTTTGACGATTGTATTTATTAACTATTATGTGCAGAATAAAGCCGTTTTTACGGTTATCAGGAACCAAAAATCTTGAAAACTATCGATCCAGACACTTTGAGGAATGACTCGCCTTAAAGCTATATTTAATGTGTAGCATTATTATGACGTTTTGGAACAGAAGTGCTATGCTACGTTCATAACGTCACTGTCAGGACTTTCAGGTCACACATGCTTTCATGTGTTTTTTATAAGAGACCGGAGAAATCTAACATAGTATTGCCTGCATAGCCAAACAAGTGAACCTATGTTCAGCGACATCGTTGTGCAACATGCAAATACAGAAGCTGAAAGGGTGTGAGCACACTATTTATTTTTGCGGAAAATGTTGTATCAAATTCATATATTAGTTTGAATAAGTATGGACCTCTAGTATGTTCTAACACAACTGGGAGCAAAACCAGCCTAACCTGCATTTGGTTAACCTAGGCGCCCCCACACCCGGTGGTGCTAGGCCTCTGATTGGCCTAGAGGGTCATCAGGGGAGCGTGGTCTTAACTGTTAATGGTTGTTGGGGTCTTTTGGTATGAATAGCACTTAAGTGCCATGAGGGCTGTGATTGGCTGAGAGCTTGAACCCTGCCCCTGGAGGGGAGGGAAGTGAGGGGAAGTGAGGGGAAATGAGGGGAATAGGCAATTTTGATACAAGTTGTGCCTAAGTGCCACGAAGGGGAAGTGTATGTCCCCCCTCCTCTGCACCCTACCCTTATAGCATACCCCCCTGTAGCCTCTCCTCCTTATAACATACCCCTGTCTATCCTTATAGCATACCCCCTGTAGCCTCTCAACCTTATAGCATACCCTTATTGCATACCCCTCCTGTAGCCCCTCCTCCTTATAGCATACCTCTACCTATCCTTATAGCATACCATTAAAATAATACCCCTTGTAGTCTTTCCTGTGCTTATAGCATAGCCCTGTCTTATAGGATACCCCTGCCTGTCCTACTCTTGTAGCCTCTCCTACCCCCTCCCTATACTTTAAAGCACAACGCCTGTAGCTTCTCCTATCCTTATAGCATACCCTTATAGCATACCCCCTGCCTTATAGCATACCCCTCCTGTAGCCTCTTCCCTATCTTACCCCACCCTTTCCTTATGTCACTACCCCTCCATCCATATAGCATGTCCTTGTACCGCCCCTCCATCCTTGTACCTCCGCCCATTACCTTGTAGCAAACCCCTCCAGCCTATCCTTATGACATACCCCCTCCAGCCTAGCCCCTCTACCTTAAATCATAGTCCACCGCTCTACCCCTGAAGCCTATACTTGATACTACACAAGATTTAGCATACCCCTCCTGCCTACACCTCTCTCCCCTCCCCCACAGGCTCACATATACAGACATCCTCTCCTCTCGACTTCCAAAGCTCGACTGAGGGTGGCTGGAGGAAACACCAGTATAAACTGGTACTCCCCACCCTACTCCAACCAGCAGTATATAAGGTGGGGTTACCTTATTTCAAGTATTTAGTTCGCAAGATGTCGCTGCTGTTTCACCCCGCAGCAACATACACAGGTGTCACCCGTGGTTACACCTCGGTGGTGTGCACGCTGCCAGAGGAAGAAAATGACCATATGGGGCCTCGTACATACACCAAATCTTGCGATGACACCGGTCATTGGTTAATGGCACACAACCCGTGCATGTTCGAGCGATCGCAAGACAGTATTGATTGCTGTGGGGAGAATTGTGTGGTGGCAGCCATGTTGCCAACAACACCTCTACCATCTATGCCAGAA
The DNA here is from genome assembly GCA_003012365.1 of Medauroidea extradentata. Taxonomy (NCBI): domain Eukaryota; kingdom Metazoa; phylum Arthropoda; class Insecta; order Phasmatodea; family Phasmatidae; genus Medauroidea; species Medauroidea extradentata. Next base: position 13,513 of record PNEQ01114192.1, read on the forward strand.
AAGGTTGTTGAATACAGACAACTCTACATGCCTACATACCAACCACCAGCCGACAAGTAAGTGCTAGCACTCTGTCTCATCCCCACCACCATCACCACAAGATGGCGACTAGCAAGTAAGTGTCAACTCTCCTCAGTATACTGTGTGCCTTCATTGCGAGAACAGTTGTGCGGTTGTGTCTTTAGTAAAAACATCAGAATTTTCAAGTTTCAGTCTTAATTAAATTTTCCACCAGATAAGATTGACAGTTACGACTACATAGACACTGGCTCTCGCTGTGTGCTCTACAAGCCGCATATTGGTGAAACACAGTTCCAAACATGCAACGGTGAACTTCACTTGTATGGCTATTGGGATATTGACAATATCTTCCACAGAAGAATCATAAACTGCTCATATAGCTGTTGTCCAGTAGTACATCTTACACCACTTACCGAGCTTCCAGCAACAGCCAACAAGTTGTACATAGCAGATGAAGAAACAGATATAGAACCTACCCAGGTCAACGCCAGAACAAACTTTGTGCTGCGCAAGTTTCAACAGGTCGTCTACAGTTGGTTTGAATCCTGTACCAGTGACAACTATACAACACTCTTGCCCAACAAAACCGCATACATCACACCCTGCGAGGCAAGAGTTTGCATGTTGTATGTGTGAGTACAGTGCTATAACCAGTGATTGAAAACAAAATTGCTTCTGTAATGTGTTTTACTCTATAACTTAAAAAAAAATGTTTGCGTGTATTCAAGGTTTTAACAATTTCCCCGAACCCTTAATTGTTAAAGAAATCGCCATAAGTATTTTGGACACTGACTATAGCACATCGGTATTTACCTTTCTCCCTCTTAATGACTGGCCAGTTCTTGATACAGAAACACAGAAGAAATTTAGGTTGCAAACATATGAAACACACGACCTTAAAGGGTCTAATGGTATTATTAGCTACGACGATATAGGGAAAGTAGTGAGTTTCATACTGTATGACGATATTTCTGTCTATGTTCTAGGCAGAGGACAAGAGAAAATCTTGCGTAATATTTGTTCGCCCAATATTAAAATTGTAAACATGAAATGTTATTTCCCATACATTGGTTATCACAAACTTGTCGAAATGTACGAAACTAAATTACATACATGTTATAAGCGATATCTTTGTACTCAGTGTAAGGCCGAATCTTTGAGAGAGTTCGGTGTAGATAAAATGTTTGCTTGTTAATGTACATAAATATTTTCAAACATGTGAATATGAGAGAGAGAGAGATACTTTTATTTCACAAAAACTTGTTATTTTCAAACATGTACAAGTTTTCATTTATTATGTATTTATAATTTTTTTCAAATATAGTTTAGAACTTTACTTACATAATATTATAACTGTAAATATTTTTGTGTTTAAATACAGTTTAGAACTTTACTTATGTAATAATATAACTGTAAATATTTTTGTGTTCAAATACAGTTTAGAACTTTACTTATGTAATATTATAACTGTATTAATTTTGTGTTCAAATACAATTTAGGACTTTACTTGTGTAATATTATAACTGTAAATATTTTTGTGTTCAAATACAGTTTAGAACTACACTTACATAATATTGTAATTGTAAATATGTTTGTGTTCAAATACAGTTTAGAACTTTACTTACGTAATATTATAACTGTAAATAATTTTGTGTTCAAATACAGTTTAGAACTTTACTTTCGTAATATTATAACTGTAAATAATGTGTTAAAATATAGTTTAAACCATAGTGTTACCTGTTTTTAAAAAAACATCATAAAAATCCCTATTAGTGCAGTGTAACATGTTTAACATTTTCAAAGTATCCTTCTGTAAAAAGAAATAGTTGGTAAGGTAATATATATAATCTTGTGTGCAACAAGTGAAGTTGCAAAATATGTAATAAGCGAGTATTCTCTTTTCAAAGATTGCAAAATTTTGTAATAGTAGTTGTAAAATGTGAAATATATAATATAAAATAAAATGTATTCTTTCATTTCAAAATGATGTAACAAGTATGTAGGAAAATTCATAGTGTAATCTTATGTGCAAAGAAAAAAAAGCTGAGTGATATACATACGCCTGCCATCATCGCCGACTAGCTACATGTCATACACTAGTGTGAGACAGGTTGCATAACATCAGTGTTAAATTTGACCAATTGTAAATTATAGTATATATTACTAAATTCGGTTATTAAAACGTATTCAGTAAATACTTTTTAACATATTATACGTTAAAACACACACAATTTAAAGGTGAAACGATACAGGTTGTACTCACCAGTAAAACAATTCAAAGATTTAAACACTATATATTTTTAAAAAAATATTTTCACAGACATTTACATCATTGCAAAATTCACATCTTCTGTCTATAGCTTATAGTTTTCTTGCCTTCTGCTAGGCCTCGACTGTCGTCTTAGAGACCGGCTAGCATGATGGCACAGACAAAGTATACTTAATGACTTCCGGGGAAACAGAGGTCGCCGACAAGGGTCGGAAACTAACTGTGTTATCCGAAGGCCAGATGTAAACTAATGACGACAGCCATTAATTCCCGCTAACAGCGAAAATAACAAGGTATGGGTCACACATCCTGTGGCAGATGCTACTTCCTGACACACAGATCTCACAAGACACACTCGCAGATGTATGTTTACTGTTTGTAAATTAAAGGCAATATATCGAGTTTATATTCCCAAGTCGCCGAGCTTTTTGGTAAACCGCGCCATTGAATCAATACGCGATCTCCACTATGTCTGAGTATTTTATCTACAAGATACAAATTTAGATTTTTGGCCAGTTTCATTTCCCAGTCATAAAATTCACCTTTATTAGGAGATCCTGTATAATCTTGTAGAATATACGTCCGAGGGTTCGTTTCATTCACAGCAATAATTTTAAATATTTCGTAACTAAAGTTCACCTTAAAACCTTTGTCAAATTCACGTTTTGTTGCTCTATATACTTACATAATCACCCATTTTAAACCTATCACGTCTATATTTCCACTGTCTTAAGGGTGTTCAAGTGGGGAAAAAACATAATTTTATATTTGTATGAAATAGTGTTAGTTTTGTACACATTACTTGAGAGTACATATACCTCTAACGGAAAAAAATTAGCTCATCTAGTTTTCCCGTAATGGCACTTCAAAGTCAAAATTTGCGTATTTTTACTTCATACAAAACATGAAAACCAGTTAACATAAAGAAATGAAAA
>PNEQ01114193.1:0-14938 GCA_003012365.1 Medauroidea extradentata
CTCTAGAATACCCTCTACCTCAGCCACAGACTCTAGAATACCTTCCACCTCAGCCTCTAGTATACCCTCCACCTCAGCCACAGCCTCCAGAATACCCTCTACTTCAGCCACAGCCTCTAGAATACCTTCCACCTTAGCCGCAGCCTCTAGAATACCCTCTACCTCAGCCACAGCCTCTAGAATACCTTCCACCTCAGCCACAGCCTCTAGAATACCCTCCACCTCAGCCACAGCCTCTAGAATACCCTCCACCTCAGCCACAGCCTCTAGAATACCCTCCACCTCAGCCACAGCCTCTAGAATACCCTCCACCTCAGCCACAGCCTCTAGAATCCCCTCACCCTCCTTCTCCACAATATCCCCCATGTTTTCCTCATCCTCACTCTCCAGAACGTCAACCATGTCGGCACTTTCCAGAACATCAACCATGTCGGCACTCTTCAGAACCTCAACCATGTCGGCACTCTCCAGAACCTCAACCATGTCGGCACTCTCCAGAACCTCAACCATGTCGGCACTCTCTAGAACGTCAACCTTGTCGGCAGTCTCATTTCACTGTACTCCTACCCACGGCACTCCACAGAACATCAATGTCGGAATCAATATTATTTATGTATAGGGTAGTAAAAACTTTTTTGTGTATTATGTATTACAGTAGAATCCCATCATACCGAACATGGAAATAACGAAAACACGGTTATAGGGAAGTCTTTTTGAGGAACCGTCAAAAAATTAAAAAAAAATCTATGAAAAATGTGAATTTTATGAGTAGAAACATGTATGGTGAGTCGTGTGAAGCAGGCTTGCAGCGAGATTCGTGACCATGTGAAGCAGGCTTGCCACGAGATTCGTGACCTTGTGAAGTGAGTATGTATTCGTTAGCCGGATGCAACCCTCGTGCCTGACCACCCTCCCCTCACTGGCTAGCTAGCTGGCACTGTCGCGTGAGTCATGTTTCTACCTGGACACATCGCTTCCCTCCCCAAACTCATGCGCGTGTTGTTCAAAAAATATAATTGTGCCCTTTATTTCCCCCACCCCTTTTCAACCCAGGTGACCATTGGCTACGTTTCCGTACTTAATAATTGTGCTTTCAACCGTGTATAGTTTCACATTACAGCTTGCATTTCTGATGTTAATTATTGATTACAATTTTGGATTACGACTTTGAATTACGACTTTGGATTACGATTTTGGATTTTGATATACGTACAGTCGAGCCACGCAACGATGCCATCGTCTACTACAACAACGCAACTACGACAGTATTTTCAATGCCAGTCAAAAAAAATTTTTTAAAAATAATTTTGAAGGAATAAAATGGAAAGAGTTAACATCGCAAGCAGGAAAGATTATTTAAAATACATTAATTACAATTCAGCAATAATTAGAGGCCCGGAATTTTCGGAAATGCGAAGGAACTGCGATAAAGTGGGAAAGTTATTGGGGGAGGGGGAGATAAATATAGGAAGGCTCCAATGCCAGACACACTGTTGTCAGGCGCTCCCAAAAATCTTCCGCTCAGCTCAGATGATGACACTGCTATTTGGAACAAGAACTGCGTGTTCTGACTGAATAATGGCGGACATATGCTGTATCTTAACTAAGAATAATTGCCACCGGCTGTGCTATACCCGAGTCACACATACACACCATGCATACAGAAGAAATGCCTCTGGGAGATAAGATAGCGCTCTCTCTTTCCCTCGCACACGCACCCACACAACTACTCATGCTTATCTCTGCTTGGCTTGCTAGATTTGTGACCATGTCTACTCCGTAGACCTTCAGTTTTTTGAGATAAGCAGGACGGCGGATGAGAGGACGCATTGGCGTTACCGTCTCCTGTCAATGCATTTGCTGTTATGATTCACTTTCATGCTCACACAGTTAGCCGTACATGATTTTGTCTTTTAGTTTAATGGCATTTCCAACATTTACTGTACACAAATTACAAATTATACATTATAATTTAACACACTAAACTTCCCATAAAACTGAGCGAGAAATAATAAATCCTTGCGGGCTGGCGGTTGCATTGTTAAAGTATTGTACACATCGTCAGGAATAACGTGGGAGCAAGAGTAAGTAACATTATTTTTTGTCTTGGAACGAATCTGTTTGGACAGCTGAAGGAGAAGAAAGAAAAATAAAAAGTAAAAAAAAAAAAAAAAAAAATCATGGATGGTGGACCGTGTGTGAAAACGAGCATGTCTAGCTTTAGCATTACTTTTTAACGAACTGTTTATCTAGATTATAAAATTACAAACTTGTGACCTTGCTCAATGTTAGTGCATACACGTACGTGCACTTCTGTTATTACTAATTGGCTTCGAACTTGACTTTGTGCCGCCTCTAAACACAGTTTACTACTAGTGTGCGAAAATAACGCAACTACCAATGTTGGCCTCGCTTATTTTTGCTGGCAAATAACACTACAATTGCCTGCCCAACAGACAAGTGAACAATTACATTCACCCATCCAAGCTGACTTTTATATGTCTCTGGCATGCGCACAAATTATTTGACTCATGCCACAGTGTGAAAGGACATACAGAATTATCATCAGAGCATTTGTGCTAAAATAAATAAATATATAAATAAACTGCTACACTCGTCAAACTGATTACATTAGTCTGCAGCGGCAGGCAGTGTAATCTTGTTGACTGCCGGTGCATGTGAGACACCGTTGAGGCGGCCCAGCGATAGATAACCATACTTACATGACGCAGTTGAGATTTTGGCCCGTTTTGACTGCGAAGAGTTGCACCCATACTTGTTGGGTATCATTGTAACCAGTGAATACTTACTTGTTAAAATAAATCTATATTTCATTAAAATATTGTACTACTTTGTAATTAAATAGGATTAAATACTGTTTTAATGCAATTTTTGGGTTTATGGGTCAGAATCTGCCAAATTCGGCTATAGCGAAGACACGGCTATAGCGAAGTTCGAACACAGAACCGTGACATTTCGCTATAACGAGACTCTACTGTACTTATAAATATTATTTTGTATTATAAATATTTTCTTAAATACATTTTTATTTAATGACAATTTTATTTTGTTTACAATGTTTTCTTCCTCTACCATAAAAAAGGTATTGATAATTAAACTTCTTGTTTATGTAAGAAATAAAATGAATGACGTTAAAAATTTCTCACGTGCACTAAACTGTTTGATGGCTTATATTTACAGGGATTACTTTACAATCTGCAATCCTTCAATAAATGCTGTAACTGAACAATTGATAGATCCTGATAATTTAAATAAAAATTAAAACGAATTCTTTCAGGAAATGAGAACAAAGAAGTTTTTCAAACAATGGTAAATTATCCGCAACTAGCTGGCTTTTACGAAAAATGCTATGCATTAAATTTAAAAGTATCTGATTCTTGGCAACACGTAATTAAAGAAGTGTTGGACATTTTTGGAGATCGAGAAGTTAAAAAAGCATCAGTAAACGTTGTGGTCAAAATATTTGAAAAGTGTATTAGAGAACTGGAACTGAAAGCACAAAATAAAGAGTCTCAACAATCATAATGTAACAATAAAAAAATATTTGCATGTTGTAACTGAAACGTTACTCATTATCTTATACTTAATATTATGTTTGTTTACTAAAACAATTCAACTGAAAAACATGTTCCTGTGATATTAAAAACTATCTTTTTACCAAAATATAAAGTACGACTTAAAAAAAAAATTTTTTTTAGGTCTGAGTTGAGAAAAAAAATTGCCATAACACACTTTTAAAAAATACACTCAATGTACAAAGCGTACCTGCAAATAGCTTCCAGTGTCTCTGGCGGCGTGTACATCGTAGAGGCGTACTTCAGGAACGAATGCTACCTGCTTCTGTAGGGATGGTTCTTCTTCCTGACATATTCCGCAAGGTAGCCCTCCCAGTACTTTTCCCTTCGTCCAAAGTATGGAATATTATACTTGACTGAACACCAATTTCTTTCTATGGTTTGAGTGTGCACAATCAAATCCTCTCCTGCCAGTCGTTCCAGGTTTCTACTATGTACGTCGCCACTTTTTTCACTAAACACAAACTCTTTGGTGTGATTCACCTGCGGGTGACGATAACCGTAGGCGTCCAGTGACTTGTAGCCCCTCCAGCAGTCGCTGACTATAGTTATGCCGGGCCTCACCCACTCCCTGATTATTTTGGTCAAGGTACCCGCATTCCTGTTGTCGTCGAGAACCAGGAAGAACTTGGACGTATCATTTCGCTGGACGCTGCAGAACACCCACTGTCCCTCGATCTTTCTCCCTTTTCTAGTTTTCCTTTTCCCAAGTTTGGATTCGTCAATCTCGACGGACGGTGCCGGGTCCGCCTATTCGCTGCCTGTTTGAATATAACCAATCAACGCAAATTGATCGGCAAGTGCTGGACCACTGGACGACAGTCTTGGCCGAACATTGCAGTTCTTCCATGATGGTTCTCTGACGTGGATTTCTCAAGAGACACCATATTAGTAAAAACTGTAAAATCTTCTTTAGTGACAGTTTAGACTGATCGAAGAAGGTCCCTGTTCTGGCAGACAGTTTAAAATTACATTTTGTGCCGTCGGCATTGCGTCTACAACGCCAGTAAAATGCCTCATTGTTCATTACTATCTTTCCCGGACCACGTCTGCATCTCTGGCAATCGATGGACGGAGCGAATATTCCGTGGTTCAGAAAATACTGTGCTGCTTCATTTTCACCTTCTCCAAACACTTGGTGCATGAGCAAAGTTACACTACAATCGGAACACACGTTGGCCGTAATAAAGCTAGATACGCTATACGGAACATACACCTTATTTAAACCTAATTGAACATTATAAAGTTTTCAGAAGGACAAGTAATGAATTAAAACATGTTACAAACAGCCCTTTAAAGCTTATTAAAATCAGCAACATTTAAGAGTTTCATTAAACAAAATAATTGTTAATACTATTCTTTTCTTCCATTTCAAGTTAAAAGTTAAACTTTTGCGTGTGTGTGGTGTTCAGACTGAATCTCGCGCTCTTTCTCGTTATAAATTCTCACAAGTAAATTATAATCTTAACTTTAACATTCTTACTTTAACTTTCCCATTAACTTTAATTTAACGTCTATCTTTAACTGTACCGTCTGCCTTAAAATAAAACAAAAGAAATCACATAATTTAACATTCACTTAGAACTAAGGCCTTTACAGGCGGAATACTTAAGATTTGTGGCGTCAGTCCACTACAGCCAGGGCGTCCCTTCCTCTACTCCCGGCCAAGCCCTTGGAAGCAGGCTTCTCTGCCAACAACAACACTACTAATTTCACTAATATCTCGCTAATTGAGTTCTCCACCAACAGTCTAGCCCTTGGGAGGCAGATGCCATCCCAAAGGTTGACCGATTTACACCACAATTGTACATTTTAAACCGCCTGAGGTTCACGTCAGGCCTCCGGTCCCAACAACACGTGCGTTCCCGGCAGACGATGAAGATTAACTCCTCGAAAATGTCGTCCAACTGCCTCGTTGACGCAGACTCTTCTTCCGAGTCAGCAAAGCTCTGGTCAGTAACACTGACGCGGCCGACATCAGGGCACTGAGTTTCAGAACTAACGACCCTTGTTGCCAGGTGAAAAACTGTTCATCTTGCTAGAAGATGTAACTGACCCGTGGTAGTCAGGCCACTTCCCAGAAGTAGTCAGAGAATCAGACATAAAGGTGAGCGTTCATTGCGAAGTAACCAGACTCCCGTCTTCCACAGTAGAGTTAATGACTTCAACACTCCAAACAAGATTAAAATAAAATTCAAAAATGTACGGTGTGATAATATGCATTAAAATTACATTTCAATAATTCTATTAGGTATTTGACTATTTCTGTTGAAAGTGATTTAAGTTACACTTGAATAAAACTCGGAACACCACTGCTGATATTATAGAAGTCTGAGATTGAAATAAGGTAGATAATATGTTCCGTACAATCAAATCAGAGGTAGCCTACAAAATGCTCATTACAGATATTGACAGTCAAGAACACAAGCAAAGGCCGAGAAGTATAGAGTGAGTCATATATGTGACTTAACAGCATGTGTTCTAAAGAGGAGAGACAGTAGTGACACCCTTGCATCACTCTTACAGTTCAGATATACTTGATGTGATCAAAATGACACACTCTGGCAGCTTATTAATAACATTCTTTAACATACAAGACAAGCACCCGTTTACCATCGTAAACAACTGCAATTTTTGTCTTTCTGACAAGCTAACGTTAGTCACAATGAGAAGATAAGTCACTTAGATGTGGGGACTGTATCTTCCTTGTTACAGAGTCCAGACATTTTTTTTCATTCAAGTATTTATGACATACCTTTTTTTTCCTAATATATTGTAATCTGTATCATCAAAGCTTGTCACAGTGTGGAGCACTGAGTATGACTGTCATACTGTACGTCACTCTGATCTTAACACAACTGTTGTAACAATTCCTATGCTGCACCCCCGTCTGTGGTGCCAGTCAAACGTTCAGCTTTATGTGCACACTTGTAATGACTCAGACTTGCAAGTAACCATAAATGTAGGTCTACAAGTTAATTTTGTCAGAAGTAAAGTGCATGTTTTGTGATACAATAGTTGAAATAATCTGTGTCTAAACATAGAAGAAACTATTTCAAAGTATAATGTTTAGTGGATCCACCAGGAGCTTGTGTCTGTGCTCAATACATTTATTGTTATAACTGCATATTAACTTCATATTTATAAGAACACTGAAAAAGACTGTATGTATTACGTGTATAATAACTAATTTTTGTACTTTCGATAAGGAGTCCACCTTTATGAATAGCTAGTGATAAAAGATTTAAGATAACTGGTATCAGGCACATAATGTTTTTATTTTTTTACATTATCATTATTATTAATTATTTCAATGACTTTAGTCTTATTTTATGCTTATTGTGTATTCAAATAATTTAGTTGCTGAAAGGTAGACATCTGATCAGTGTTGAGAGAGTAGACTAGAAAAGGGGCTCTGCGCGAGAGGGCAGGGGCTTGAGACACTTGCACCATCCAGAATCTTGGATGTAGTCTTCAAAATTTTGAATTAAATCATTCAAATTTTGGATTAAGGTTTTCCAAAATTCAAACAAAAATCTAAAATATTTGGAGATAAAAATTAGAAAAAAGTCTAAACTATATAATTAAATTACGAAGATAAATAATTAAATAAATAATTTTACGTAACCGCAATCTTGTTTGTGCCACCGTTTTCGGGTTTTCACTGTTTTTCTGAGAATTTTAGATTTCGCATCCCCTCAATACCCTGCACATATTTAATTAATACAATTTTAGAGAACATTTTATGTAAAATAATTTAAATAGAAGCATAAATATGTATTTGTAATTTGATGTCTCGCTTGTCATTTGGCACCTTACATGTATTTTGACACTTCACATGTATTTTGATCATTACCTTTGCTATTGGCAATTATCCACCATCTTGCATCCATCCAACTTCTTATTTACCTGCTATTGTTTGACTGTCATTTGTTTGCGTCACCTGGGAGATGCCATCTTTGAAGTGGCGTCTTTTCTCGGCCGTATCAAATTCAGATGTGGTGTCAAATTACCTGTGATATGTCAATTTCCTTGGTCTGTGTCAAATTTCATATGTGGTAATGTCAAATTACACATTGTTGGCCAAAGTACAAATAAATATATAAATACATTACTTAATTAAATAGTTACTAAAGAAAATGTTTTTATAATTCAATTTTTTTTCAGTGTGAGAGGATTTTGATGAAATTTGAAATTGAAAATTCTTGGAAGACACAGAATAAACCCGAAGACGAAGGCCTAAACATGACGACGGTTACATAAAAACAAAGACATTTTTTTTAAATTTGCTCCATATTATATTCGGAATTTTCTGATTTTTTTCAGAATTATTTGGAATTTGTTCCAGAATTTTGGTAAGTTTCGAGGACATCATCCAATAATATGAGGATGGCACCTCCATCTTAATACCCTGCCCTCTCGCTCAGAGCCCCTTTTCTGTTCTAATTTTTTTTAACTTTTTAGTCTATAATGCTACAAAAGTATGTTTTAGTTTTTTAAACAATAATTTTATTTGTACAGACAAACATATTTCCCAGTTATTTTGTGGAATAAAATACCCAGTGATATCAATGCAAGCACTTGCACACTACGGAATAGTTGCCTAGTTACCTCCCATGTTCAGTCGTACATGTCATCACCTAGAAATAAATGAGGCCGCGGTGGCCAAGTGGTCAGATCATTTGCCTCCTACCAAGACGATCCAGGTTCAATTCCCGGCGGGGTCAGGCCCCTGATTTTTGCATGTGGGAATTGTGCCGGACAATGCCGCTGGACTGCAGGTTTTTACAGGGATCTCCGGTTTCCCCCACCCTCATTATTCTGGCGCTGCTTTATACTCACCTCATTGTCACCCCTCACCAGCGCTAAAGACCTCAATGTTACGGGCTGATCAAAATCTCGTACTCTCTCACCTAGAAATGAAGCCCTCGCACACACTCTCAAGCAGAGAAAACAAACATAGCTCTAAAACAGAAATGGGCAACTAAATTGCAACAACAACGCTGCCTTGGTTATCTAGTAGAAGGAAAAAGAATAAGAAAACATTTAGTATATACCGTATGTATGTACATAGTTAACCAGTTTTACTTATATACATATTAGGTATACATGTTATACAGGTATCTTAGTATTACTGTGGGTCACACTGTAAAGATTACTGGTTACGTACCAGGTCACTGGAGACTATCGTGTATGTAGTAATGTGGGGAACACTACCATGACATGAAGTTTGTCCAAGAATATTTCACTAAGCCACTGTTGCACATACAGATAATCTCACCTGATACATTAGTCAGGTTGACCAAATATCAATACACTTAGCGCAAGCCTACTTTCCTTCGTATTGAGGCTGGCTGAATTTAGCAATCACATGTGTTCCTTAATTGTGTGGTTGTAACTAACAGGCAAAGCAATACCGTATGGATAAGTTAACTTTGTTATTGAGATAAAAATTGCAGAATTTACTTAACATTGTGTAATTGTAGGTCTGACAGTTATATTATTTTATTGCTGTGATCTTCAATTATTTTCTTTTTTATGTTTTATTTAAAGGTGATTTCACTAACCCAAGAAAACACAGACTTGAAAAACCACCTAGTAAACAAGGATGAAAAGGTATGGAAATATTGCTTGGCATTTCAAAAGTTATCCTTTACCACGTAGTGTTCCAAAGTTTATGTGAGACATTTACAAAACTTATACAGCATATTTATTAATCATATTTCCAGGTCAAGTTCTGTTTCAAATCAATTTACTTATAATAAATTATTTATGAAATTATGTAAATTAAAATATTAAAATTTACCCACCTCTGGAAATGTAAAATTTTCATTATCAATGTGGTTTTCTATTATAGGTGGACATACTTACTCAAGAAAACGTGGACCTGAAAAACCAGCTTGATAACAAGACCCTACATGTACGTATTTAAACCTTTTCTATTATTTTTTTTAGAAATCTTGTATGTAGTCATTTTTTGTCAGTACAAATTCTCCTTTAAAGTGTATTAAAATTAAGGAAAGTCAAAACTAGCAACATTTAATAATTATTATAAACATTAATGACTGTTGCAATTTTTTTGTGTTTACAGTTTATTTTCCTTAAAAGGGTGCTGCATGTGTTCAAGAGACAGTATTGTTGAAATCCCTACTTGATAAAATAAGATGGTTAGGCCTTTTTCAAATGAAGGATTAAAAATATTTTCCTAATATTAATTAATTTTAAATGCAAATATTCCTGAATCAATTGTTTTAAGAAGTATTCTGAAATATAAGTGATGTTTTTTAAGCATTTTGATTAAATAAATACAGTCAAACGCTCAAAAATAAATATACACAGTTACATATATGTATTAATTTTTTTGAAAGTTAAATAAATGTTTAAATAATAACGTCATAAGTATATCAATATGTTCACATACCATTGTTGAATTGTTAATGAAGTTAGGTTGATGTCATTTTATTATATATTTTCCCTTCATTTTTCTCTTAACGCTGTAGAATCCTGATTTATCGAAATGCTTCGGGACCCAAAAATGTTTATTCTAAATTTATGTTTTGTTAAATCCGACTTCGTCTTTTTTAAGACCCCCTTCTCCTTCCTGGCAAAAAAATTTAAATCCTTGGATATGTTTTGTTGTAAATTAAGGTATAATTTTAAAAACATCTGTTAGCCAACAACGCTAACATACCGCAGTTACCATCAATTGGTAAACCACAACCGTGAAAGGAAAAAAATTCAACTAAAAACTTTAAGAACTTCCAGTGGAACATACGTTGAGCATGCGCCTGTGGTGTTAGGCTGTCCGTGCGCCAACATGTGAAAAGTGTTAACTAACACCACTGAGCCATCTTATCTTTCCGTCTCCCTCCCGCTCCAACAAAATTGAGGAAATTCCCATAAAAAACGTTTTAAATGAATTTGCTATGAAAACTGAATTAAAAGTTTGCAAGGCGATGGAAAAATAATAAATAAATACGTGCAGCGGCAAACATTGTAGCTTGTAAGCCCGATGCTCGAACGACCAAAGATGTTATAAAAGACGTTCAACAGACTGGTTACTGCTTGCTAAAACTACTTCCTGCTCAAGTGTTTTTTTAGCATCGGCGAAACATATTTACATTTGCGGTAAAAAATTAATAGTAAAAAGTCTGCATAAGTAATGTATTTTTTATATACTGTACATACAATGGTTTATCGCAGGACGTGGCAGAAAATAATCACGCTGGTGTGCCGTGCTGCTCAACATATTCGCCTGAATGCCTGTTGTGACTTGTAATTGGACTGCATGTTTTCAAGTCTTCCTGCCAGCGCTACCACTTCCCTCCCTTCTCTCTGGCTCTGCACTGCGTGCGCAGGTTCCCCCTACTCTCCCCTCTGTGGCCTTTCCTTTCGCACCGGCCCGAGGGTAAAAGGTCAGTTTCTTGCATAGTCCGGGTAAGCCACATCCTGTTGACCGTCGACGTGACATGGTAAAATGGACGCTACTGTGTTAAACTATTGTCTTCGGGTCTGCTCCTTTCCCTTTCCTAATTACTTGAAATTGGATCCGTAACTCTTGTTAATTGTTTTGTTTTCATCGTAGATCAAATAAGGGCACAATATATTTGGTGTTATGAATCTTGGAGTTTTGCTGGCCCTTGGGTTTTCCAACTGTGTCACTTGCAGTCGATCTACTTCCACGAAAAAATCTGAAACAGCTCGCAGTTCAATAACTGATAATTTGGGATGAAAGTGATGGAACATACATGGCTTGGAGTGAGGCTGCAGCCGCATAAGCCGCATAATTGTAAAACTATCTGAGAGCAAGAAAAACTGTTACTCAGTGTCATAAGTAATGCAGTGTCATATACTGCGTTCCACTTTTGTCCACAAAAGAAGACAGGCCATCAAACAGTACTACATTCGAGCATACATAGCGATGCAAGAAGCACAGACACAGAGTCTTGCCACCTGCTTTAACTTAGGGGATTGCTCACATTGGTTCAAGCAATAATTAAAATAGACTTTTTTGCCCAGCTATAGTGTTGGTATTTAATAAGAAATTTGACTATATTTTTTAAACTACAGAATGTTAGTATGTGCACAATTTTTTTTTGTAAAAAATACTGTTTTGTGTGAAGTTCAGTTACCTAATGAATTTTTCTAATTTTAAAAATTTTTTGTGCCTTCCATTGTTTCATGTCTAAACTTATTCTTATACATATTGTTTTAAGTTTCTAAACGGCCTTGGTACACCAGTTGTAAGTTATTAACCGAGCTATAATAGGCTCAAATATATCTACTAGAGTTTAATAATTAATTCTTTAAAAATTCTGTTAATCACACAAGTTTTTTCTAAGTAAAATTTGCAGATTCCTGCTAACAACTATAATCATGGAAAACACTTCAGTCTGCAGTTTGTTTGTGAACTACTGTTACATGACAACACTGCAACCAGACTGGTGACCAACTATGATAACGTAACACACGTGCGCACACATGCGCTCTCTCTCTCTCTCTCTCACACACATACACTCTCTCTCTCGCTCTCTGGTACTTCTTAAAGTACACACAATTCTGTTTTGTGACACACCTGCTAGTGTTAAGTTGTAAGTTTGGGATTGTCGAGTGTGAAGATGGGTTTGACATTTTTAATCGTCTACTAAATTTAATGTTCTGGGAATAACAATTTTATACTGTAATGATACTATATTCTTAACCATTTGCTTATTTCATTTGCATATGTATGTAATAAAATATAATGAATAACTCCCAAAAAAAAAAGTGTTAAAAGATTCACATAGGTAGTTAATTTATTATTATGCATTTATCAATGTGTTTTAGGTTTTAAACTGTATACACACATTAAAAATGTCACTGACTTTAAAACAAAACACAACTTGTCAACACTACAAGGTAGTATAGGGAGCAAATAAGGGTTGAGGAAATAATAAATATTAAAATAATTTTTTCAGTGGGTGCGGTACCTGGTATAGTAGTCATTGCACTGTTGTGTATTAAAATATTTAACATGTTTTTATAAAAAAAAATACTATATTTACGCTGACATTCTTTAAGATGTTCAGTGTGACCAATTTGTGAGTGATGTTAAATCAGTAATATGGCCTTGGTATTTGATGATCACTAAATTGATGTGTGTTCTGAGGAACTTAAAGACATGAAAAAAAATGTAGTAATTAAAATAGATTGTTGTTACACAATTGATCAGTTTTGAACTTAGAAATATCATTATAATTTATTATGTATCAATATATTTGGATAATTTAAATGTAATTATAAAAAACTTGAATTTAAGACTGTTTCTATTGGGTTTTATTTTATGAAGGTGAATATTTGCAGTCAAGATCTTATGGAATTGAAGCAACTACTAGACAGCAAGAACCTACTCGTAAGTAATTTATTTAAATAAGAAGATAACTAATTTTGTGATGTTGCCTAAATTTGATTAAACTGGTGATTTTAATGCAGCTAAATCAGCGCGTTTAGTCGTTTTTGATGGTGATGTTGATCGTACTGTGTTAGATTCTAAATAACTATATTTTATGCTTCCATCAAACTCTGCACACTTATAAAACTTAATAATGTGTTCTTAAATTTCATGTATTATTGTCGTGACGTGGTGGTACTTTAAAAATGCTGGCCAAGGTAAAATTTTTTACCACACAAGATATCTTAGGAACAATTTATTACATTTTCATCAAACTTGATACATAGACTATTTAGTAAAGCGGCTAGAAATTAAAGTTTATTGTTCATGTGTTCATGTTATTGGAATTATGCCAGAAGGTACATTTTTCTTCTGCCAAAATACGTGAATAAACATTTTTTGCCTACTTTCGGAACGAAAAAGTAGGCTTATGAGGTCACCATCTCGTCTGTGTGTGTGTGTGTGTGTGTTAGGGGTTTGCGAATATTCTACATTTCGAATATTTTTCAAACAGTAAATATGAACTATTCGTATTCAAAAAACTAATACCAGATTCCCAAATTTCAAAGTATTTGTACAATTTCGAATAGTCAATTTTAAACAATGTAGGGAAGAAGTAAACTAGATCAGCAGTGCCATCTGTAATAAGCACTTGTTTACAAAAAAAAATTGTATGGTTCTGACAAACATAATAAAAGAAGAAAACTGAGAAGAAAGGAAAAAAAGAAACATTTGGCACAAACAAAAATCATAAAAGTCTGATCACTAAACGTTGATAAATTCAGGAAAAGTATCTTTCGTATATCTCATGTGACCACAAATGTTTTACCAGGCACCATTTTGAAAGACAAGTTTCCTTAACTGCTACAATATATGTAATAAAATAACTAACTCCCAAAATGTGTCATGTTAGCACATAATTTTACAAAGTAGCAGCCATTTTGTAAATGAGAGATCATTCTATGAAGAAAATGCATAATAGTCAAGTAACTGTTCGTGGATTAATGAAAGTAAGAAAAATAGATTCTCACAGATCTCATGAGATCAAAACATTTTCAAAAACCAGTTATTTTAAAATTTAATACGGCTCGATTAAAATATGTCGTCTAGTCAATTTATTTAGTATCTTGTGTATACTGCGTTTAATGAAACTGTGAAAAATTTTTACCTTAAATAAATTGAGAGATCAAACATATATTGACACGTCTCCACTGCATCTGTAAAGATGTCCATGCTAAAGCTCGCCTCCCGTGTAGGTTACCTTGTGTTTGTTATAGGTTAGGCCTAATGTAACCATGTGTTGCCGATTTTTGGGTTATGTACATATTATTACGCTGCTTGCACATGTTACATAATCAAGTACAATTTTACTCTGATAATTTGTGTGTAAAAAAGGACTCGCTTACCTGTTAGAATATATCACATAATATTTATTTGTTTACTGACGCAGCAGCACGTAGTAAAATAATAGCGAGTGTGTTTTCTTTATGAGGCGAGCTAAATTATGTTTTCTTGTCTTTGTAACCCTTGAACCCGTGGATCGTAGGCTCACAGCTAACACCAGGCCGTTGAATATGCGCCGAGTGTAACCACGCACCCAGGAGCAATCCTACACTCCTTAAAAACACTCGTGAACTCACTTATAGCTCGACACTGGGACGAGGAAATACGCTAGCTACACAGAAACAAGCCAGGAGGGAGATTTCAATCAAATTATATTTAAGATCTCAATACATACAAGTTAATCCAATGCACAATAAGTTCATTAATCACATGTAAGTGAAGATGTC
Source organism: Medauroidea extradentata (assembly GCA_003012365.1). Taxonomy (NCBI): domain Eukaryota; kingdom Metazoa; phylum Arthropoda; class Insecta; order Phasmatodea; family Phasmatidae; genus Medauroidea; species Medauroidea extradentata. The sequence goes on from PNEQ01114193.1 coordinate 14,817, forward strand.
CTTCATTCAACTTCTCTAATACCATACAGACTTACGATGATTAAATTCGGAAACTAGAAACAAACAATGTTGTGGCTGCCAAACAACATGCACCACTATTATCTGAAAAGTAGTTAAACGGG
>PNEQ01114196.1:0-14938 GCA_003012365.1 Medauroidea extradentata
ACCTTGCTGCGCACACTCCACTCTACAGCGTGTCAGCAGGTGGTGTGCGGCGGGGTTGCCTAAGCTGAGTTTTCATTGCGCTCCCCTACGAAGACGGTACATTTCCGCCTACGGGTTTATAGTTAAAAAGTGCTTGTTTTGGCTCGTACTACCTGCCCTCAAGCGTTGTATCATGAATTAATATACACCCTGTATATGCGGAGGACTGAGCTCTACAGAGAGGCGGACCGCGAGTTTAGTGGGAGCGCAGTGTACGGAGGGCGCCGGCATCAATAAAGCGCTCGTGACTTTCGCAAGCGAGCCGGCAGGCGGGCTGGTGTTCCCCTGGCGGGGGCCCGCTGTCGCAACAGCGGCCATTCGTCCTCGCGCCCACACCTGGAGCCCGCACAAGCCCTCCTTCCTTCGACACCACCACACCCCGCACACCTCCGTCACAGACTACTGGTCTGGCACTAACTCCTATATTACTAACTAATACTTACCTAAGATTACCCAAGTCGAGGGCATTCAGAATAACAATTGAAGCAACGAAAAATAAATACTATGAAATAGTAACGCGTTGAAATTACGTATCTGTACTAGCACGTCTATTAAGTAAGCACCCTTGAAGACAGTCTCGTCTAGAATAATTAAAATACATTATTTATTGTAACCTCACATCAGACATTAACTTATGTTAATGACACAATCTATACACTGTGATTGTCACTTAGATTGTTTTCTTTGTACTAAAAAGTGTCAGGAAATTATAAATTATCGGAAACGAAAAAATAACTAGGGTTACAAAAGAACTAACTTTATCCCGAACCACCTATAACTTGGGCCCGGTAAATTTCGCGAAAATATTTTTGCCCCACTTTGTTTCAGTGCCTTACGTGCACACCTGCAGTTCAACTTCACTGCTATAGGCAAAGTGTTTTTGTGCAGAGTAGTTATTCAATTGACTGTGCCAATCAGTACATTGATAACTGTGACACAACACGTCTGTGATTTGTGGGTTTAACTCCATACGTTGTAGGTTAAGGCATCCAATCACTGACCATAAAGCAGAGATGCAGGTGCGCACGTAAGGCTCTGAAACAAACTGCTACAAAAATATTTTCGCGAAAATTATGGGGGTTTATCGCGGGAAAACTTGACGATTGGCTGGGTTTTAACGTACGTTCAGTTTACGAAAAGATGGCTGGCTTTCGCTTGTGTAAAGCTGTTGCCCTATTTGACTGAGCCAATAAGAATCCTGCTGCTGTAATATTTTGCTCCAATTATTGGTCTGCGGACAGAAACGATGTGTCAGACGTAGATCACCCAATCAAACATGTAGCAAGAAACCACAGTGTTTTCAAGGGTATGTTAGTACAAAAGATTTTCGCGCTATACCATCATCTCTACCTGTAACCAATAGTTACATATACAAAAGTTACGAGTATTAACAAACATTGTGTGAAGAAGATGGCAATGAATTAGGCCGTTAACGCAAGAATCTAAACTGTGGTCAATGTCTTGTTCTGATGCTGGATTCTTTCTGAAGATTTCCTTCGACAAACGGCATCGTCTGGCACGGCTCCCAGTGTTTATATTCCCTCCCCCGGCTCAAACATTCTCTAGCTATCAGCTTGTGCAGCACAGGCGCCGGTGGAGATGGTTCGACAACAGCCATCTGCGCGGGTCGGGAGCGTTGCCCGGGAAGCGGGTGTGATGGGTGTCAAGGACTTTAGCAGGGCGGGGTGGGGTCTTGTCGGCGAACCACGCCTGCTTACCGGCCACCGCCCACCGCACACACACTGGCATGACTGCGGCGCCACGCTGCGCCGACACCAGCTTCCGGTCCCTCAGCGACCACCGACCAGCTCGGCAGTAAACATGCTCCTGGCATTCATCGTCACCGCGTGCCTGACATTCGCTAGTACAGACCCGGGAGTTTTCTCGAGTTCATTTGACGAGAAGTTAGATTTTGAACTCATGTACATGTGATCTTGAACTACTTGCTATTGGGTCACTGACAACAACGTCCTTGACGTCTCTGATCCAATAATAAATATGCATGAAATCACTCACTGACTTCTGAGTTATCATGTTTGATGTACAACTGACAGTTCACTCTTACGTCATAATGCACTCTGGACTGTGGAGTCCAGCTGGCAGATTGTAAGTCCGTGAAATTTCCGGGTCCCTACACATTAGTGAGCATACAGATTTTGGACTCAAATCACCTTTCACAACATCGCTTTCGGATGGAAACAATTTTTCTTTACATTGAGTCGAGAAAAAAAAAACTACTACATGATTTAAAATCCCGACAAACATTTTATAAGGAGTTTTCGAGTGGAGAGTGAAAAATACTTATTTGCTCGTCGACTAATTGCAAGCGTATTTATAAACAGCCAAATAAGTCCTTTAGCAATATAGGCCGCGACGTGATGAACAAAAATCTGCGGTGTCATGTTTGGGCAGATAACAAACCTCCAACTAATTTAGTACACCATAAAAATTCCTATTCCTCAAAAATTCCTATTTACCTCGCCAGGATTCTGGAGTACAGAGTGGTTTTCAGCTCTGGTGAAAAAAACACGAGGTGAACCGAATTAAGCAGCGCCAGTGTTTATTTAAAGCAACATAATTTTATAACCAAGAATCTTTGGTTTGTTTTGTCACAAATGTATCATAGTTTGTACATATTTAATTTGCAGCAACAATCCTCAGCGTTTTTTTGTACTTAAAATATCACTATTTTTGTAATAAAAATAAGCCAAATCAAGCAAAGTATTTTTTTGTGAATGAATGGTGCATTATTTTGCAAAACGCCTACATGGAACTGTGCACTGTTTTATTGCTCTTAATGTTAAATGTTTTCAAAGCATTCCACTAAAAAGTTTGGATTTTTTTTTTAACCAATGTGAAAAAATATATCTAGCATGTCTTTAAGAGGCGAGGGAAACAATAGATTGCCGATCAACGGCATCGTTAGTCACAAATCTCACAAACGATAATCCGAGTCAATCCCGCTGGGAATCAAACTCGACCCGGATAGCAGCTCTTTAGTACTTCGTCAGGCGCTGAATTGGTACGCAGGCTCGTCCTGCAGTCATTTAAAGCGATATTTCCTTTTTGTTGTTGGGAAATATGCAGCTACGTTAATTGTAGTACCTACACTCTGTTTGTTTCGAATCTATCTGATTTCTAGATTTTGAGGTATGGCCAGGCGATAATGCCGTTTTTAGGCATGTTGAAAATATGTTTCCAACGCACGCGATGCACGAGCAAAACAACAAAACTGCACTGTTCAAGTGTGTTTTACTCTTGTTAACATTTTTCGGTACAACTGGGACACGCAGTCTGCGAGGCGACTTCATTCCGAGCAATAACAGTCGTTACATTTGTAAGTTATCACCGTTAACGTGAGGAAGAAACATCCAACCAAAATTCGTGAAGTATAGAGCAGCGTCGAATTTCTCTACCCGGTTTTTTAAACTCACCAAATGTAATTTTTGGAGTTGCAAATTCTCACTGTCCACACAATAAGATACAATTGGTTCACAATAAGATACAATTGGTTCGGACTACACAAGCATAGACTATTATTCAATAGTATAAGATTATAACGAGACTGTAATAATTCCATATCCAAATTACCTATAGTCTGTAAGACGTCGCAATTCTTTATATACTCGTACCACTTTAATTTGCTTGTATAATGTTGCATTTGCTATAAACACGTTAATAGGGTCACTTATTGTTCGCTTACGCCAAAGCAAGAGCCCTTCACTTTGTGACAATGTGTGGCGGACATGTAAAAGTTGCAAACGAATAAATAAATAATGACTTTCACAAAACACAAAAGCAAGGTCATTTCTCTCGTGTGAGGTGAAACACACTTCATGTATAGGACAGACGAATTACTTAAAGTAAGTGCGTGCAATAATAAAATCGCAATTACTCAAAAAGAATAGCGCAACTCACTATGATCTTATCGTTGACGTGATAGTGTGAACTTAATTTCTGCTAGAACAATGCAGTGGCCATCAGCCAGCTGCGAGATTTCTCCTACACACGATCTCTTCAGTTTCCTGGACTTTCTCTCTACTTCGTTTGTCAGTTACTTTGATTCGCACTGCGCTAGTTCCAATAATAATCCAGGGACAGATAGTGACTACATATATTTTTATTATACCCGAGTTTGCTTTCCGATTGTGTACGGCTCTTCGAAGCACGTTTTGGTTTAGGATTATTCACAGTGTCAGCGGCTCAATTTTGCTGGAGATGCGCGGTGCTAGTGACGTCAACTGTCCTCAAAACTTCTCAGTCCGCTTCAGTTGAGTAGATATTGGCGCTTCTATTTACAGACAGATATTACACTGTATCTCTATCGCTACGCTGGTCGTGCTGCATGTGGCATGCCTACAGCGTACTACGGGGCTATACAAGCTATATCGTATGCTAGTTCGTTTTGTGCATATGATGTGTGGCAATCAGTACCACAGGGGGAAAAAAGTAATTGTGCGAGTACCATGGATTTAAGCCAAATGACCTGGCTGGAAATAAATAACAAAACTTCATTATCTGCTGAGTACTTCAAAATGCCTATAGAAATAAATGTAATTTAAAAGTCGATATTCGTGGGTAGAATTGCTCCTAATTTATTCAATTTGAAGCCAAATTAGTGACACATTTGCGACTTAATTTTATTTAACTGTCCACATATCATACTGTTGTAAAGCTTTACAGTGCAATACAAACTACACTGCTCTAATTGTGTATAACTTTACATTTATTTTCCTAGTGTATGAGTACACAATAAGGTTCTATATTTTCTTATCAGTTTGTACCTTCCAGGTGAATTCTTGTATACAGCCAAGTAAGTAAGGGCTCATGCCAGGCATTGGTTGATTTACTTAGGTGTAAGATATTTATAATTTTACTAGTTGTTCAGAACACGAACTTTAAAATGCGTGCAAACTGAAAACACTTAAACATATCAAGAGCAAGTGCTAACGTTACATTAAGCAGTCACTACATCAAGACCTTACCAGAAGCTACGTTACAGGCAATGTCTCAGGTCTAAATAGTGATTGAAACCCATAAAATAATTCACACAACGACCAGACACGGTGTTAACAGGAAGTGGTACAAAAAGTAACGCTAAAAACTTCAATATAAATCTCCAGGTTTTCGGATACAAATATACAGAAAAACTACAAATAGAGCAATCCTGGGTAACAGGCTTAGCCAAATTTTATGAGCAAATATTTTACCATATAATGACACATTCGCTTAGCATAATTTCATGCAGCGTAGCAAGATGTACGCATTTTCGGCGTCAGACATTATGTCCTAGAAACCCATGATTTCGGCACAATAATAAATAAAAAAAGTTGAAAAAGGAACTGTTGTATGGCTGCCCCCTACTTGTATTTAATTTTTCCGTATTGGCTTCAAAAAACCTGTCATTTTAACTGCCATGTAGACTACTACGCACTCTTACCGCACAAAATTTACTGATATAATGGCGACAGAATAGCTTAGTAGATGATTAATAAAGGAAAGCTGCTATAGTATACTACAGTATCGTTGCTACGCGTAGGAAAAATATATCTACAGCGGCCAGTAAGCGCACATAACAGTTCGAACCAAAACTGTGCTGTAAAATTTGTTAAAGGGGCTGAGGACGTGACACACATTAAAAAAAACAGGACAGCGTGGGATTGATTTACGATGGGACGACTTTGAATCCTTGACCCACGGCTTCCACATTCAATTCTGAGCATAAAGAGGCGCTGTGATTCATAGCTAGAGGCCCTTACTTTTTGGCGAAAAGAATTCCGCACTAGTCTGTTTAAGTGCTTCATCTTCATGGTTAGTGATTGGCTGTTTTAAACTGTTATGTACCTTAATGTTTTGCTGCAAATTACAGACGAGTAGCATCGTATAGGCGATCCGGGACAAAGTGAACACTCAGAAAAGCCCTGCTAAAGTTCAATTTTAATCCGATTTGTATCTTTCCGCACGTAACGGCTAACGATGGGGCACGTATAATCTCTCTGGACAAGTCACTTAATGTTTGCGCGTGTAAGATAAATTGTGTAGTTAGAATGAATCGATTCAGTCTAATAAAGAAAAGTGTACTGATTATATGAAATACAATTATTTTGACTTCGGTTGATTTTGATTCTGTATTGTTGTATTTAAATAGTAAACACACGGAACTATATTGAGTAATTTTGCTGCCAACCATGCAAGCAGTAGGGCAATTATTGTTAATGTTGAAACATATGCAGTAACGACTAGAGATATTTTCCAAAGGTTTAATTTTTAGTGCTGACTTTATCCCGAATGCCCTATAGTAACCTAATTATTATTATTACTATTATTAATAAATTCAAATGAGAAACGTCTTTCCGTAAAGACGGTGCCAACAAAAATCATTGCGAATATATTTTGAACCAAAGTAAGTTATATTTTAACACTGCGATACCTTGTTCACATGGCCTAGCTGTTCCCAAAGAAATCGGACTACTCTTTACATTATTATCGAACGTGTATCATCCAGCATGGTCGTGTTTCAGAGGAAGTGGTATTAATAGAGACCTGCAATTTCGAGTTATTGTCTGAGAGGTGACTGGATTCCAGTTACTGTGTGTTAATCTGACTTCCGCTCTTGACCGGAAGATTGTGTGGCGCGCCTGAAGGACTTTTTTTCAACCAGGTAGATAAAGGTATACTGCAAAATGACCACTGTGCTGTAGTGCGGGCATGCAAAAAAATACGCCAGGAGACAATACCGTCACGGAGTGTGCTCGGGTGAGTATATGTCAGTGAATTCTAGTCTATCGCCACATAACAACGCGAAATTTGAACGCCTCTAGGTATTAGACCTGACTATTAGGGACTGGAAAATTTCGCGAATTCAATTACCTGTAGGCTAGACTCCATTGTACTATACATACTCAAGCCCTGTCTATTCGTTCATTGCCTGTTGTTCCACTGAGTAACAGCTAGTGGACAAATAGTCGGAGCTTGAGTATGCATAGTACAATAGATTCTAGCCTACAGGTCATTGAATTCGCGAAATTTTCCAGTCCCTACTGACTATACATCATAAGTAGGGCCCGGTAGTTTTCGCAGAAAGATTTTTGCAGCACTTCGTTTCAGTAAGTTACGTACTAACCTGCATCTCTGCTTTGTGGTCCGTGACTGGAGGTTAAACCCGCAAATCGCAGACTTTTTGTGTCACAGTTAGCCATGTACTGATTGGCACAGTCAAATGAATAATAACGCTGCACAAAAACACTCTGTCAATAACCATGACGTTGAGCTGCAGGTGTACACGTAAGACACTGAAACAAAGTGGGGCAATAATCTTTTCGCAAAACTGCCGGGTCCTAATCATAAGCAAGTGGCATTGTTATGCTTGCAGGAATCAAATGGAACGGGAGCATTTTCCTATTGCTGAATTCGTATTACTGTATAATTCGTTCTTCGCCACTTGAACGGTGCCGTTTTTACCTGTACTTACTGCTGTAATGGTTCCACAAAACATATCAAGAGTTGTGTATAGTCACTGCTCAACACTGCTTCCCTTGGACGGTTCGCTACTGCATCCAGGGTATGTTACCTAGGTATGTTTAAAGTTTCCCAAGAGACCAAATGAAAGAGTTTACCCATCTTAAAGTCTAGACATAATGGAGGCAGCAAGAAAATAAATACCCACACACACACACAAATAATGTGGAAGCAGCAAGCGGCGCTAGAGAAAGATTGTGCAAGGCAAGCCAGCAATGCAGAACAGGCACGTCTGAAGCGTGACTCAAGTCAACCCGCACCCAGCCACGAACACAGCGTCAACACCGCACATCATGTTGGCACTCGACAATAAGCGCCACTATCCACCTCCACTTTCGCTCGCCGCCACCAGCAAGGACAACCACAAGCCGCCGCTCAACGTCACGATACCGCAATATTTACAACATCGCTGTTGGGAGGAAAAAAAAACCTCGTTGGCATTGCATTTCATTTCTCGATCTATAACAAAATTAACTGACACAATTAACTGATTAACACTGTTCGTTAGTGTTATCATTGTGGTTGGTACCTGTGGCGATGGCCACGCCTTCTAGCACAACGGACCAAAAACAAACATTTGTCGACGCAATCTGGTGAGGTCTTTGCGGACAAGTGGAATAATAGAAGACACTATGAAATCACAGTGCATCAACAATAAGAGATTCGGACCCTTTACAAACACACTTAGTGATGATTTGCTCAATACTTCTTACGAGTGTCGAAAAGTGTTTTAGGGCTTAGTATAACAACCCTGTAGCCACGTATTTTACATGGAATTACTCAAGGAATACTGCCCTATTAAGAAATCTTGAACATGTTTGTATTTAATACTTTATATATGGAATGCTATATTAAGATTTAAAATCTACAAAAAATTGTGAGCGAACAAAATAATTTCAAAATTCCTATATGCCGCCACATTCCTTCAGAATTTTAACTTACAATGCTAATACTTTCATCCTGAAAGCGTTTCTGAAGGAATAACGATGTTGAAGACAAAATTATGGGTGCATATTTGTTCATAGTTTTCGGGTACTGAAAATACCGGCGAAAGGATCAAATAGCAATGTTGGCCGTACCAAGATGAACAAAATGTCAAGTGTGACGTACATGTAGGTTCAGCACGTACTGAGTCATAACTAATATCATCTGACATGTACATTCAATATTCATATCCTTGTTTTCACCACGGCTCTGGTGTAGGCAGAGCCCTCATGACCCTCTCAACAAGCGTAACAACTTAAAAAAAAAAATTATGGGAAAAAGTAATTTGTTAAAAATAGGTAAAAACTCCTATGCTGTGTGTGTATTAATTAAGAGCTTGCAGAACTAATCAAAAAATACTGGACGGCGGCATAGCAAGCGTCTGTTTACTGTATTACAGCAGCGGTACTAATTCTTTAGTATAGGTCATTCGGAATAAAGTGAGCACTAAAGATTTAACCTTTGAAAATATCACTAGCCTTTACTGCTTACAATTGAACATTTACTATAGTTGCCTTACTGCTTGTATGGTTGGCAGCGCAACTACGCAATATAGTGCCGTGCGCTTTCCTATTTAAATACCACAATACATAAACAAAATCAACAGACGTCAACATAACTGTATTGTATATAATAAATAATCTTATTTTACTAAACTGTATCGATTCATATTGACTGCACCATTTATCTTACACGCGCAAACATCAAGTGACGAGTCAAGAGAGGTTAAACACGTCCCGTCATTAGCCGCTACGCGCGGAAAGATACGAATTGGCTGAAAAGAGAATTCTAGCAGGGCTTTTTGGAGTGCTCACGTTATCTCGAACCGCCTATATGTAGTCGCAAGCCTAATCCTACGTTAAGAAAAATGAATTCGTACAAAAAATTCAGTAGGGTTAACACATTAATTGTATACATGTTAGCTAATAAGGCATTTACTTCCAAAAATATCTGCTTACTAAAGCAGACAACAGTTGACATTAGATGCTTGCTGACACAGCAATAAACATATGATTATACACGCATTAGTTTGCTACTTTATTAGCCTACTGGCTAAGCGGCTTCCACGGAGTGTCTAATAAGTCAAAGCTTAATTGAAAAACCGACAAGAACTTATAGTTGTTTGAATTCTATCTTGTGCCCAAAAAAATAAATACGAATTGTCCAGGCACATGTGTTGCTAGGTAGAAGGATGCTGTGCTGATTAACGCTACAGCCAACTACACGGTCGTCAGGAGGCGCCGCTTATTACTGAGTGCTCACAAAAGGAATTAACATTTGTACACTAACGTCGTGTGAAACGTCCCCCCCCCTCCCCAACCAACCGTTCCCTAGCTACGCATGATTCGGTCTGTTTAGAAGTGTTATTGTAGAATGAATAATTTTTCGTTCTATGATCATTTTGCATATACGAGATTTTAGTTAATGGGCTGGGAAATGTAAAACCATACATGTAATGGAACTGTAATGCCACTTGCTCAAATAATATATTGGAAAACGTACACCGCGATTAATAGATCGAGACAGAAATTGCTATATTCTGAACGATAAATTAAAAAGTATTCGACATAACAAGTAGAAAGGAAGTTCTAAGATAATCGTACCCTATGTTAAAGTACCATAATAATGTATGTTCTCACCGAGTGATATGACGCTACCGTAACAAAGTAAACTCGCATTCGGAGAGACACGAGTTACATTCCGGATGAGACCATCCTTATTTCAGATTTCCATGGTTTCTCGAAATCACTCCATGCGAATGCGATTCTGGTAAATTAATACTGACCATGGCCGATTCCTCTTCCAATTCCTAGCATTTTATTACGTTACGAATAATTTTATAATGCTCTCGCTGTCAACGAGACGTAAAGTCTGTGTAAATGAACTGTACGTTACTTATCTAACCTGTCCCTAGTTATTAACTTTATTAGTCAATAATGTGTGGGGGCCACGGTTTGCGCAGTGGTTAGAGCACTCGCCTCCCACCAAGACGTTCCGGGTTCGATTCCCGGCGGGGTTAATCCCCGGATGTGGGAAACGTGCAAGGCGATGCCGCTAGTCGGCAGGTTTTATCGGGGATCTCCCGCTAATCCGTCCCTTCATTTCGGCGCTGATACATACATCATGTCACCCCTCACCAGCGCCAAAGACCTATATGTTAAATGCAAACCAAAATCTCTTCAGAGAGTAACGAATTTCTGCGAAGGACATCTAACGGTTTCATGTCTCAGAATTAACAAGTTAACCACTCAGAACATACACACATTCAACAATCATTCAAGCATATATTCATCCTTTGAAGTACAAAAATACCATGTCACAAACTGTGACGGTATATTAGTTCCTTAAAAAAAGTGAATCGAGCGGAAATACTTGAAGTAGATTTATATTCAGAAAATGAAGCGTGTATTTTCTAATTAAGTCACTTAGCTAATCCTAAGGAGCTAAGGAAAGAATGAAAATTTGAATACCTGCAAATTTATATAATATTCAATATATGGAATAAAACGACAAACATTTACAAATAACTATTTTTTAAAAGCCTCATCCCTCGGAATGACAATGTGCTATGAGGAAACCAAGGGGTGATGTGTAATCAGATGTGACTGTATGAAGGGAATGTGTAAAACTGTAGGAGGGAGGGGGAGACTCGGATGCGCGAGGAGACGAGTGACCTACCTGCGGCGTGGAGCGGCGGGCCGGGAACAGGTCCTCCGGCACTGGGTCACCAGAGTCGCACGGACGGCGCGCGCATCGTCGGGGCCGATGGTTGCTCTCTCTTACAACCGGACGACGACACCTGACGTCGCGCACACACCTGCAACCGCCGAGTGTGCACAGGTGAGTGGCTGGCTGGGCTCGCCTGCCCGCCCGCGCCGCGGCGCCACACCAGCCCCACCGCGCATGCGCGCTGACCTCCCCCGCCCCTCCTCCTTCCAAACATTCTCTGCGGTCACATCCCCACCACCGTACCCCCCAACACACTGACGCCCCGAACATAATATTATAACGCGCTTATAGCATCTCAACCCATATGATTCCTATGTACTCGTCTTTTTTTTAATGAAAACCTGCAGTACCCGGGCTAACACAGCCATAAGTACATGTGCACAAAATGTCTGTGTGCACATGAGTTTCACCAGTAGTTACAGTTTTCTACTCTTTTCACAGGAGCAGTTCGGTGTAATGGCCCGTAGTTCCCGTATCAGTCTTACGTCTCGTGAGATGGCTTTCTCGGAAAACAATTTATGTAAAATGTATGCAAGTTCGGTTGCTGAAGTAAAAGTGTTTCAACTAAATATTACTGACACTTCACTGGTGTAGACACAATACTCGGTGAACTGTAATGGTTCAGTGACAAGAGCTGCCAACATATATGATAAATAAAGTTCCACAAATCAATCAGCCATACGAAAATAAGGTACTTCAATGGACAGGGTTGGTATCTTACAGAGTGCAGTTTACGTTATACCTTGTTTCATTAACTGAAGTGCATTTTGACAGTCCTGAGAACCTTAATCTTTATTGAGTAGAAATTGTTATCTCAGGTTCATTTCAGAACTAAAAATGTTCACCGACATTGCATCAAATATGTGCAATACATAAAAAGTAAACTCTCGCAGAACTGCCAATATTTACTGAAGTTGTACGAAACAGGTCTTTGTTGTGAAACACGTCAACAACCACATGGGAGAGGTAAAGGAACGTGTAACCTCACACATGCTATTTCCTATTCATAACATGACGCATTTGCTGCTCATACAATATACTTCTGGCGTGAGACGACGTACAGAGAGAGCATTGTCCTTTTTAGTACGCTAGCGGTCGATGTCAGGAGTGATAACCTCCCAGCTTGTGTTCACCTCGCAGTAAATGTCTAGCTATAGTTACCTAAGAAGCAGTCCTCATGTTCTGCAAGTAAACACGCAGATAATTTTTATTGTTGGCTGGTTTATCGACTCTCGCGCACGCAGCGTTGCACGACATGCGAGTTACAACTGTGTCTATAGCACTAAACCCACGTTTGGCGTGTGTTTACACGATTCTCTCTCTTTTTGTAGTTAATTCTGCCGTCACGTATACACACGACTCATTTAGATGCTGTTTTTGATTGCCGGTGGAAATATTTGCGTACAACGGATGGCGAAGTGGAAATGACTCTGGGTCAGTAAATATTCGTTACTACTTTTCTCACCTAACATGCCTTGGATAACCAAAACTTTGTTTTAAAAGCAAGGTAAATTTTAAGTGACTTTGAGAATAGTGTTTGACCCGACAGGAAAGAACGGCGTATAAAGGGAGCATCGAATTCTACATAACGATAATGTACTCTTTTAAACAAAGAAGAAAACATGTAAAACATGCTACATCCTGATCGTTTAAAATCTTCGACGTTTTTATAGAACGTGGTAATTAATTTCAACAGATATAAACAATCTATAATGGGGAGGGAGAATGAGAACGACAGAGAGAGAAAACGAGAGGAAAAAGAGAGGTTTTTCCTCACATCGACAAGTCAGATTCTGTCTGTGTAAAAGTAAATTAAGTCACCGGTTCAAAATTAGTACAAGCACTAGGAGCGGTTAAAACCGAAATATCCAGTAAGAGAGAACAGGCTGTCAAATCCATCTCTGTTCATAGGCTGCACATAATTAGTGCCGGTAACTCGCAGAGCTGTAGAAAATAATTTAAGCGAAAAACTAAAGAACAACCTTCCAGGTGAACAGCTAGGAAACACATGCATTTATAAAATATCGCTAGGTGTAAGAGACGGCACATGATGTGATATTTTGACAACCCCAACAAGATTTTACTGTCTTTACTGCTCGTTTGTGTTACTATAAATTTTGTATCGTAGCAAATTGTCTGTGAAGTTCGAGTGTTACGTCTTAATAAGTAATAACATTACCGTATGCGAAGAAACAAATAAGTAAAAGTGTATTCGTGACCGTTATTGATTTCTAAGGTAACGATACTTCATTTTTAGGTACTTCAGCTAGAAAAAAAATCAAATGAAAGAACCAAATATGAGCCGCTTAGCGGAAAATTACGTTTTGTTTTATATAAGGTTTGGGGGACGTAACTACGTGGCACATGTCATATACGTTTGGTAGCCGAGGTATTAATGATTAACTTCTCAACAGAAAGCCAAGCAGAATAGTTGTGTAAGTCAGACATTATAATAATAAACAAAGACTAAAACGCAGAGGAATTTGAGAAAGATATCTCCGACAACAATTGGGTAGTTTTCGCAAACAATACTGTGAACAAACTTTGTAACGGTGTAAATCAATACAATTTTACTACTGAAAAAGAAAGAAATGTGTTATTCACCTGTGTTTTTGTAGCTTGAAAGATTAAAAATGTTTGTGTTTCGGGACTTGTCGAGCGAGTTCTAGTACAACACCGAATGGACATGGCATTAACACCCAAGGGCACTAAGGCCGGTATTCCTAAACAAAAAGTTAGGGTCTACATAAGCACTACCATCTCAGGCGCCAGAAAAGCAACGGCAGAGACCTTACTCGCTGAGCGTATTCCTAGACGTGTTTGCGCCGTGTCCCAAGATGGTGTCAGGTAAGTCACGGCTATTATTCGCCGGCCCGCGCCAGACTAGAAACAAATGAAGGCATGATGAGCGCTGCCGATTTACCATATCTATAACAAGAACACGTTAAACTTTGTACTTTTAAAACGTATTATTTAGCATTTGAATTTATTTACAAAGTAATTACAGTAACAAAGAGATATCAATCACCGATTATAACGGTCACAATAAATTAAAATATTCAATAACGGTTTCTTGTTAAAAGTTAAAACAGTAGGTAGAGTAGCCACGCGATCGCAGTGTTTCCGTTCGTATTTGTATGCTGATTATGACCTGAAATGTTATACTAGCATCATATTCGCCGCAACTAAATACTAAAAACTAAGGTATTGTCACGGTAACAGTGGCACATAAATTAGGTCTCTCATCACCTCTAACGCACTAAACCGACAAGTTTTTTTTTCCTTTTGTCACAGGCTGTTACTTAATCATACTTCAAGCAATGGTTCTGCCATTTCATTGAACACATATCTCTAGCAAAGTGAAATTCATGCTTCAGTCGAAACTTCGTTTGTATCCAGTAATTTCATTTTGAAACAGTCTCTAATAACCTGGGTGTCGACGATACGTAAAGCTCACTTACCTTACCTTTTGTTTTTTAAATATATGAAATAAAAAAGTGTTTTTGACAATTTTCGAAGACTTCAGAATAACACTGATACAGCGCGCGAGCGGTTTTAAAATATGTTGCCTGTCAACTGTCAACGTCTGAAATGTGCTTTTATTTTACAATATGTTTACAGTAAATATATCGCAGATGTTTAGTAGTTTCTATAGAAACATGTTTTT